>SJXQ01009813.1:275181-303641 GCA_006408695.1 Aepyceros melampus | reverse complement strand
ATAAAATTAAAAAAAAATAAGAGACATTGTGGGCCTAAGTCAGACAAATTGGGTTTGTGTTTAGTTCTCACACCTTATAGCTGTCTGATTTGGGACAGCAGAGCCATAGTGTATCATGCAAAATGAACAGTAGTATAGTCAGGACCCTTGATAATATCACCACAACAAGATGTTATAGAAATCTAAGATATGTTCACAGAATTTCTTCCACCATTAAGAAATTGTAACATATTGGTGTTTTTTTTTAATTTGTATTTAGATATGTTAAAGAATTGTTTCTGTGCATAACTGTTCTACTTTTTATCCACTTTTGACATGTTAACTAGACTTATTGTGATGATCATTTCATAGTATGTATGAATACTGGATCATTATGTTGTACACCTGAAACTAATGCTATTTGTCAAGAACTGGTTCTGTGATTAACTGTCCTACTTTTCATCAAAAGGCATGGCTTTGGGAAGAAGACAAGAATCTGAGATCTGGTGTGAGGAAATACGGAGAGGGAAATTGGTCTAAAATACTATCACATTATGAATTCAACAACCGAACAAGCGTCATGTTGAAAGACAGATGGAGGACTATGAAGAAGCTAAAACTGATCTGTTCGGACAGTGAAGACTGAGAGTGTTTGCAGAGCTTGATGAGATGACAGTTTAACACTCTAATCACTGCATGTTGTTTGAAAGTTGGTCAAAACTCTATTTAAAGCATTACAGTATTTTTTCTGTGGCACAGTCATTCAATATGAGGATTTGTGCTGTAAGAGCATTACCATCGTTGTATTCTTTAAGAATCTTTTTCCTTTAAAAAAAAATATTTTGGAACCCTAGTGCTTTCAAAGATGGAGGACTATGAAGAAGCTAAAACTGATCTGTTCGGACAGTGAAGACTGAGAGTGTTTGCAGAGCTTGATGAGATGACAGTTTAACACTCTAATCACTGCATGTTGTTTGAAAGTTGGTCAAAACTCTATTTAAAGCATTACAGTATTTTTTCTGTGGCACAGTCATTCAATATGAGGATTTGTGCTGTAAGAGCATTACCATCATTGTATTCTTTAAGAATCTTTTTCCTTTAAAAAAAAATATTTTGGAACCCTAGTGCTTTCAATCCTCCTACCTCCAAACCCTATTCCAATAAAAAAGTGAAAGCCTGATTAGAGGAAAAATATATTGCTGTTAACCTGCTGTATATGAGTGGGCTGACTTCAACTCTGTGACACTCATAAAAGTGAAGTTTTCTAAATCAGTGAATAAGAGGCCTTTGACATAAGGCGTAATGATTTATGACCTTAATATGTTAATTACTAACATTTGCTTATAGAATGATAAATGTACAAAGTAATCTATGAGATATACTTAAATTTTCCTTTTAAGTAGTTTCAGATAAAGGAAAAAACTTGAAAATGTAATACCCATAGGACAAAGTTTATACTACTACCAAGAATAGCTTATGTTTCATTTAGGTACATTTGACTTTGGTTCTGGTGTTAAAACATTGACAGAGATAGTTTAAATAAAGCTTGTTTATAATCTGGTACCATAAATACCAATTTCTCCGATATTTTCATTTAGTTAGATAAATATCGGACCTAAATGGCATTCTGTAAATGTTTAAATTGGCTTTAAACATAATCATTTTAATGTCTATGATAAGTAGTAAATAAACAAGATCCTGCACACCTTACTAGACAACTTTTGAGTATTTACCAACATGTTCTTCAGAGAATTTTGTCAAAAACTAGAATTATTCAGCATTTTGAGTTATGTATGTTTTGTTAATAAGTATGTGAAAATGCTTAAGTATTTGGACAAAAAATTAAATGATTATTTTGTCATTTGTTTTTCTTATTAAAGTTTTATACATTACTTTCTCATTATTCCTGAGTTTGTTGTCTTATATGAGTAATAAATTAAAATGTGGATAATGTTTCCGGGTTCTATCTGTCCTGCTACAGTATAGTTACCATCGTGTTTACTGCAGACATTTTGATGATCAGTGCCAAAGCTGATGGCTTTTATTTATGAGCCAAATAGACCAGTTTGTCAACCTCTTTCCAAACACCCTAAATCATCAAATCTAAACTGATAGGAACTGTAAGATGCTCAGTTATTTCATGTGCCACTAAAAAAGATCACTATGAATTATGCTATAATGTGGTGCTTTCTTATTTAGAATTTTATTTTTAATTAAAGAACTATTATAGATTTATGTCAGCATAGATTTTTTTTTATATAACTTGTGGACACATAGAAAAGTGAAATAAATTGGGTTATTGTATTCCTAAATGCTTCCTCATTTTTATCTGAATATTTTGAATTTTTAAACTGAAATTTATTCAGACATCTAGACTCACATAGTTGTAAGAAATAATAGGTCCTTGTACCCTGCTCCAGCTTCCCCCAGTGTCACCATCAGATTATTGACATAAATCATCAGTTTTACCCGGATTTTCCCAGTCTTGTACCATGTGTGTACGGTGTATGTAATTCCAAACTTGTCACTTGTGTAGGTGCATGTGTCTACCACAGGCAAGATCCTCAACACGGTGAGGATCCCTTCTGTCGCCACTCATCTTTCCTACATCATTCCTCCAACCCTTGGCAACCACTAATCTGCCCTTCATTTCTAAAACAATCATTAAAAAGCTTACATAGAGAGTGACAAAGTGGGGAGTTCAGAGAGCCTTCCTTTTTCTGAAGCAAATATTAAGCTGGCAAAAAAAAAAAAAAACTTAGAATCAACTTTTTGAAACAAATCTAATAACTGGGGAGTGCTCAATGAAAAAAGAGCCTGCTAAATTGTAGAGCATTCTGATGGTTTTCCTTATCCTGCTCGAGGGGACCAGTGATATGTGTTGTCAGGGTGTAGTTTGATGATATAGGGGAGGCCAACACAGACCTTGGGCTCAGGATTGTGGGGTGTTTCCATGTCTGGCAGTTACCTGAGGGTTCAGAGATTTGCCTTTGTTTGCCCCTTCTGAACTCATGGGCTTTAAAAGTAATGCCTACATCTGCCTGGGGTCAGAGAAGGTCAGTTCAGTTGCTCAGTAGTGTCCAACTGCAACCCCATGGACTGCAGCATGTCAGGCTTCCCTGTCCATCACCAACTGGAGCTTGCTCAAACTCATGTCCATCGAGTCAGTGATGTCATCCGATCATCTCATCCTCTGCCATACCCTTCTGCCTTCAGTCTTTCCCAGTATCAGGGTCTTTTCCAATGAATCAGCTCTTCCCATCAGGTGACCAAACTATTGGAGCTTCATCTTCAGCATCAGTCCTTCCAATTCAGGACTGATTTCCTTTAGGATGGACTAGTTGGATCTCCTTGCAGTCCAAGGGACTCTTAAGAGTCTCCAGCATCCCAGTTCAAAAGCATCAATTCTTTGGCGCTCAGCTTTCTTTATAGAGTCCAACTCTCACATCCATACATGACTACTGGAAAAACCATAGCTTTGACTAGATGGACCTTTGTTGGGAAAGTAATGTCTCTGCTTTTTAATTTGCTGTCTAGGTTGGTGATAACTTTTCTTCCAAGGAATAAGCATCTTTTAATATGGCTGCATGAAATTAAGGTATGTGGTAGGTAAAGGCTTTGAAAGTCTTGAGTAAACCAGGGAATCCAGAAGACCAAGCCTCTGTGCCCAGGACTAGACACAGTCTCAGGAAAGACCTGGGAGCACCCTAGGCCTCTGCTGTGTGATCTTTAGGTTTCATAAGTGCCGGAGATGGAGGCTAAGGTAGAGTCAGTTATAGGTGGCCTGGTTCAGCGTTGAATGAGCTACCCAACTCAGAGCCAAGCTGCAAAGGCTGGGAGTGTATCTGGTTTCTTCCTTAATTGATTAATTTTATTTATTTTTTATTTCTCTGGGTCTTCCCTTGCTGCATGCAGGCTTTCTCTAGTTGCTGTGAGTGTGAGCAGGGGATACCCCTCTAGTTGCAGAGCACGCTTCTCATTGTGGTGGCTTCTTTTGGTGTGGAGCATGGGCTTAGGCACATGGGCTTATACATGGGCTTAATTCCCCCATGCATGTGGGATCTTCCCAGACCAGGGGTTGACCCCATGTCCCCTGCATAGCCAGGTGGATTCTTAACTGCTGGATCACTAGGGAAGTCCTGTTTTTCTTTTTGATTTAAGGAAATGAACTACTCTGTATTCTTTGTCTTTTTTAACCCCCACTCAACATATTCATGTTGTATATAGCCATACTTGTTCATTTGCATTTCTACAAGGTTCAGTTCAGTTCAGTCGCTCAGTCGTGTCCGACTCTTTGCGACCCCATGAATCGCAGCACGCCAGGCCTCCCTGTCCATCACCAACTCCCGGAGTCCACCCAAACCCATGTCCACTGAGTCAGTGATGCCATCCAGCCATCTCATCCTCTGTCATCCGCTTCTCCTCCTGCCCTCAATCTTTCCCAGCATCAAGGTCTTTTCAAATGAGTCAGCTCTTCGCATGAGGTGGCCAAAGTATTGGAGTTTCAGTTTTAACATCAGTCTTTCCAATGAACACTCAGGACTGATCTTTAGGATATACTAGTTGGATCTCCTCGCAGTCCAAGGGACTCTCAAGAGTCTTCTCCAACACCACAGTTCAAAAGCATCAATTCTTCGGTGCTCAGCCTTCTTCACAGTCTAACTCTCACATCTATACATGACCACAGGAAAAACCATAGCCTTGACTAGACGGACCTTTGTTGACAAAGTCATGTCTCTGCTTTTTAATATGCTGTCTAGGTTGGTCATAACTTTTCTTCCAAGGAGTAAGCGTCTTTTAATTTCATGGCTGCAATCACCATCTGCAGTGATTTTGGAGCCCAGAAAAATAAAGTCAGCCACTGTTTCCCCATCTATTTGCCATGAAGTGATGGGACCAGATGCCATGATCTTAGTTTTCTGGATATTGAGTTTTAAGCCAACTTTTTCACCCTCTTCTTTCAATTTCATCAAGAGGCTTTTTAGTTCCTCTTCACTTTCTGCCATAAGGGTGGTGTCATCTGCATATCTGAGGTTATTGATATTTCTCCTGGCAATCTTGATTCCAGCTTGTGCTTCCTCCTTATATCACAACTATTTTAGTTGTGGAAATAAATGAAACCACTCAAAAATGAAAACAAATGGGCTGTTTATTCAGAGCTTGCTATATTAAGGAAGCCAGCCACCATCACTTGTGTTTGGCAGAGATGCAGGCAGATGTTTATAGTGGGAAAGCTTTGTAGTCAAAAACTAAGGCTTCAGGCATGCTCTGATTGGAGCTTGTTGGCATGAGAAAGCTGGAGGCCGGCCAGCTAGCAGCAGGCATCTTATATGATTGTTTGGGGGAACATACTTGGCTTTCTCTGCTCTTAAGTTGAAAGTAGGGACAAAAAAATTGGAATGTTGGTAGTTATCAACTGAGTCCTGCCATTCTGGGTAGATAGCTTTGGGAATTCAGTTCCTCATTCTAAACTGTTTGCCACAGAGGTTATGGCTCAGTGTTGTCATGTAAGTTCTGCCCTTTGACAATTTTTAGATTTATTCTCTGAGTTTCCAGCTTTTGCCTGCAAGGCTTTTCCAATTTATATGAAGTGTAATATTATGAATAATATTAGGGACTTCCTGGTTGTGCAGTGGCTAAGACTGCCCTTCCAATGCAGAAGGTCCAGGTTTAATCCCTTGTCAGGTCCCAAATGCTACAGCTAAGAGTTCACATGCCACAACTAAGACCCAATATAGCTGAATAAATGTTTAAAGAGGAATAATATTAACTGTTAAATTTATTATAAAATATTAGGTATGATATTGTAACCCCTAGAGCAACCATTTAAAAAGTACACATATATAACTAATATATAAATTGAAATAGTGAAAATTATTTAAATAATCACCCTGCTTATTTAACTTATATGCAGAGTACATCATGAGAAATGCTGGGCTGGAAGAAACACAAGCTGGAATCAAGATTGCTGGGAGAAATATCAATCACCTCAGATACGCAGATGACACCACCCTTATGGCAGAAAGTGAAGAGGAGCTAAAAAGCCTCTTGTTGAAAGTGAAAGAGGAGAGTGAAAAAGTTGGCTTAAAGCTCCACATTCAGAAAACGAAGATCATGGCATCTGGTTCCATCACTTCATGGGAAATAGATGGGGAAACAGTAGAAACAGTGTCAGACTTTATTTTTCTGGGCTCCAAAATCACTGCAGATGGCGACTGCAGCCATGAAATTAAAAGACGCTTACTCCTTGGAAGAAAAGTTATGACCAACCTAGATAGTATATTCAAAAGCAGAGACATTACTTTGCCAACTAAGGTCTGTCTAGTCAAGGCTATGGTTTTTCCTGTGGTCATGTATGGATGTGAGAGTTGGACTGTGAAGAAGGCTGAGTGCCGAAGAATTGATGCTTTTGAAGGGTAAGCAAGCTTTCTGTAAAGGGCCAGATGAAATATTGTAGGCCTTGTGGGCCACTGGGTTTCCGTCAACTCTGCTTGAAATGGTCCATAGACATAAACATGCAAATAAATGGGCCTGACTGTGTTCCAAGGAAATTATATATACAGAAGCTACAGGCAAGATTTAGCCTGCAGGTTGTACTTTGCTGACCGATGACTTTGAGTTCTAGATTTTGTTTTCTTCCTCTGAATTATGTTGGACTTTGTTCTGATAGGCAGCTAATTCCAAATCTGAGAACTTCTCTTAATTCTCTCTCTCTCTCTCTCTCTTTTTTTTTTTTAGTCGGTTAGAACCACTTTAAAACTGAATTAGCAGTGTGAGATTTCTAAAGCCCAGCCTGGTGATGAGAATTTGGGCTGCAGATTCACAGGACGGCTGACTGGTGGCCACCTCTTAGACCTAAAGCAGTGTTCCCACAATTCCTTGGGGAGAAGGGGAGAGTTTGGGATTTGTTTCCAGTTCAGTCTTCCTCTAAGAAGACAGTCTTCTGGCGTCCCTGTTTAATTACACTCCATCTCGGCCTGGGCGTGGGCTGTGCATTGGGGCAGCCCTCCTTGCTGAAGAAAGAGGGTGGCAAGGGAAATGGCACTGTAAAATGGGTCCCGCAGGACTTCCCTGGTGGTCTAGCGGCTAAGACTACATTCCTGGGATACTGGAGAGGACCTTGTTTACTGAAATTCCCTCTTCTAGGCATCTGACTCTCCTTTCTTCTGCTTTACTGGTCCTGAAATTTTACGGCCACCTCTCTTCAGGTTCTTCCCTCTCAATCTCCTTATCAGTATACTCTTTGTCTTTTAAAAAAAATCCTTTAACTGTAATTTTATTGGGAATCTGGAGGTAAAGGAGGTAAATATATTGTCAACCTGCCATGTTTAATTGAGAAAAGTATCCTAGTGTTTGGGATCGACATGTACGCACTGCTATATTTAAAATGGGTAACTAACAAGGACCTACTGTTAGAGGTCCCTGTAGAGCACAGGGAAGTCTGCTTAATGATATGTGGCAGCCTGAACTGGAGGGGAGTTTGGGGGAGAATGGATACGTGTACATGTATGGCTGAGTCCCTTCACTGTTTACCTGAACTATCACAACATTGTTTGCTAATCAGCTATACTCCAATACAAAATTAAAAGTCAGAAAGAAAAAAATACCTTGTTGAGGACCAATGGACAAGGCTTCTAAATCTCTACACCTCTGAAGGGCTGAATCTTTGCCTTCACACTTTAATCAGTGCCTTGACTGATAACGGAAATTCTAGTTTCAAAATTATTGTCCTTCAGAACTTGGCGGCTTTATTCTATCAGACTTAAGTATCCACTGATGATGATAAGACTGCTGTTTCTCATGGGAATTCTTGTTCCTTTGTAGGTAATCTGCTTTTCTTTCTTTGAAAGATTTTATAGTCTTTTCTTTATCCTTGATTTTAAATTTCACAAGTTTGTCTCTAGGGGTGGGGAGTTTTAAAATCCATTTTGTTTGTGCTTGGTAGGACTGCCCCACCCCAAGAAGAATGGCCCTACTTCCATCTTCTTTTCTAAGTGTTTTAAAGGATATAGTCCCACTATTCTGGTTTATCCATCCATCGATCCTATGTGCTTTCAATTTTCCAAAAGTTTCTTCAAAATCTGTGAGCTGATTCCATCCCTGCCTTCTCATCTGTGTTATAGACTCTGTGTTACAGACTCTTCCATGAATCCTATAATCTCAATGGGAGTTCAGGAAGAAGATAAACATGTTTATCCATCTGTCACCTTGACCTAGAAGTTTCACTTCTCTTTCAATATATTCATCAGAGTATTCAGGTTTTCTAAACCATCTTACACTTATTTGTACAAACCTTCACCAAAATAGTCTTAGAGGGCAGAACTAGTTTTATTTTACATCATTTTGGTGCATTCCTAGAAGAAATGGTAATTGCAATTTTTATACCAGAGTAGAAATAAACAAGTTATTGCTATTGCTATTTATGCATAATTTCAACATTCTCAGATAAAAGCGTACCAAGAAAGGGAACTCCTTGGTGGTCCAGTGATTAAAAATAGGCCTGCCAATCCAGGGGATATGAGTTTGATCCCTGGTCTGGGAACTAAGATCCCACAGGCTGCAGGGCAACTAAGTCCGTGCACCACAACTACTGAGCCTGCAGACAACTACTGCTGAAGCCCCCACACTCCGGAGCCTGTGCTCCACAAGAGAAGCCGCTGCAATTAGAAACCTGCACACTGCAACCTGGGAAAGCTGGCACAGGAACAAAAGCCCAGCACAGACAGAAAGAACGAACTTTTTAAACAATGTTCCTAAAAAAGGAACAATGAGATTATAGTTCTTGCTCCTTTTTCTACTCTTTTCTTTTCTCTTCTCATTGTCCCTCCCCCAGGTTTTCTCTACTGAATGATCACCATCTTTAATTCCTTTCCCCCTCTTTCCTGAGTGGGTATATCTACTTTTGTTCAAATTACTTTTCTCATGCACTTTTGAGAAGCAGCCTATTAAGGGGTGCTAGAGCCTGTAAATCACTGCAGAGTGTCATTGGAAAGGACCCGCACTCTAACGTACTCATTAAAAAGGAACAGCAAAGAAGTCTTAAATTCCTTGACCTTTATCTCTAAAATAAAAAATTTGGGGTTCTTCATTCATCATTTAGACCACATGTTTCAGTTTGGTACTGTTTCCGTGGGCTTTGCTAGAAGTAATACCAAGTTTTCAAGATCATTATTTAGTAGTTATGTCTTCCAGCCCTTGCAATTCTTCATAAGAATAGAAATAACAAAAATATGCTTCAATATGAAAGTAATTAATGGTCATGTAGTGAAAGCTAAATATGTAATTTGAAAAATTGATTTTATACAACTCAAATATGCTGAATGTTATAACATATTGGAACCATAAATACATCATAGCTTTATTGCTGTTAGTCATCATACATATGCCTATCAATTCTAAAATGTTTTCTTTTGGCTTTTGTGAGATGTTTCATTTATTCTCTGACTTGTCCAGAAAACTTGGGTATTTTCTAGCCAAACAAGTAAAGAGCTTTTCAAAATGTGAACAGAAAGTTTATTTACTGGTATAAAATTTTAAGTAACATTGAAAGTTACCCAAGTATGCCTTCAAAAGTTTTGTTTTACAAATGTTAGAAATGATCTTAAAATGTTAATACTGAGCTGAGAGTTGAAGTTTCTAACTCTGATGAGACTCAGTTTTCATTGTTAATTTGTGAAGAGTTTAATTTACCACAAAACAGTCCTGAGATTTAAACAAATACATTCTCAGAAATATTGCTACTCTCAGCATTAAATATTGGGGACTTTTCCATCCCTATTAAACTTGCTCTTGTGATCATATCATTACATAATAAGTGCCAAGAAATAGGTATTTTAGTAAATCATTTGTTAGTAAATAATATTTTATACATATGAAATCAAAGGAATTTCATATACAGGTACACCTCATTTTATAGTGCTTTGCAGACATTACTTCTTTTTTTTTTACAAATTGAAAGTTTGTGGCAGCCCTAGATTGAGTAAATCTATTGGTACCATTTTTCCAATATCATTTGCTCACTTTGTGTGTCTGTGTTACATTTTGGTGATTCTCAGCATATTTCAAACTTCATTATTATTATACTTTTCAGGTGATTTATAATCAGTGATCTTTGATGTTACTACTCACTAAAGACTCAGATGATGGTTAGTAGTTTTGGGCAATAAAGTATTTTTTAATTAAATTATATACTTTTCTTTAGACATAATGCTATATTACGCACAATAGACTGCAAACATATGGTGTAAATGTAACTTTTTTATGCACCGGGAAACCAAAGCTGTCTTGTGGCTCACTTCATTGTGGTGGTCTAGAACCAAACTCAAATATCTCTGAGGTTTACCTGTAGTTTAAATCTCCAGATTCAGTTCGCTGAAGAAACTATTCTGAATTTAAAATTTGCTTCAGAAATAAAAAGAGCTTTGCTTTTACAGAACAGTCTTTGGCAACATTAGGCTCTTCATCGAAGCTAAATTCTGAATGAGAAGCTAAGATTTGGCTCTGTCAGTCCAGATTCTTCAACAAGGCCTTTTGTCTCTGGTTCATTGATTTTCCAATCATACAATAAGGAAACTAATACTTCTGTGTTTGTAGAGGTGAGGTGGGGATGAGGATTACAGCATTTGTAATAAATCTATGCCTTCCATAATCTATACCTCTACCTTCTACTCCAAACAAAAGAAAACCTGTGCCATCGGGGGGCGGGGCGTGGTGGTGCGGGTAGGAATGTAGTAATTTTACCTCAATTAAACTTGAAGTTGGACTTCAAAATTATTGTAGTCAATTTCAGGCTTTATGCCTTGGAAATAATTTTCAGTGCTAATGATGGTAGAATGTTCATAATTAAAGCAATTGTTTCACTTATCGTTGCCAAAATTTCACTTCGTGGAAATTAAAACATTTAAAGGAACTGTACTGACCTAGAATGAACATTTGATTGATGCTTTTCAGTTAACAGAAGAATATTTCTTCTATTTTTAAAAAAAAAAGGTATATTTAGAAGAGCTGTTGGTTTTGCTTACTAAATCTCAAACAACTTGTCCTGTGGAAAATTACTTGTGACAAATTTGCTTGAAATTATTATTGCAGAATTTGTGGAATAATATATGGAAATGCACATGTGAGTGTACATATATCTGTAGACATTTTCAAAGGCAAGAAGTTTTTTAGAGATTACAGAATAGAAAGAAAGAACCCAAGATTCAGAGCATGAGTACCCTTAAATGACAACTTACCAGTAAGTGGACCAACAAAATGTAGTCATTTTAGTGCAAACAGACTTACTCTGTGTCCAGAGGGCTACCTGTTCAATGAGGAGACTCCAAGTGACAGGCCAAGGTCAGAAAACCACAGGAGACTTTAGAATGGGTCCTCAACATAGTAAAAAATAAAAATAAAGGCGCTGCATTTCTTAAGAACTGGCCCCTGAATTTCCTTTCTCTGCTTCAGAATGTGGCAACAACATACATTTAGGAACTTTAGGCCAAAGAGTTTTCAAAGGATTATGCAGCGTCAAACATGACTTGCTAGTATTAAGCATGTTTACAAACACATTTTGATATATTTATATCATGATCTATATAAAAATGAAACTGTGAACAGCTGGACAAGAACACTGTTCTACCCGCCGAACTTTTTTCCAAGTTCCTTGACATCGAGGATTGCCAATTGCTTGCCAATGGAGAGTCTGATTTCTGAAATGATATTTTGAAAAGGTGAGTTACACTAAAGCAAACCAAAGATGATTCTAATTTACAGAACTATAAATTAAGGTTTTTTTTTATTTAAAGAGGTTAACACTTGAAGTTTTGAAGTGCATTACAAATTGAAATTATAAAACAAACATCACAACACAACTGTTTATTTTCTTCGGGTTCTGTCAAAACAAGTTACCAATTAATCCTTATTTGAGGAACTCCCCCCACCCTGCACATTGAGAACTGTAGTTTGAAGTCACTGCATGCGTGTCTCTCAGTTGCTTTGAGTATATGAAGTGTTGCATAAAGGAAAATGACTTTCTGTTTTGTGTATGTTTTTTTAGTGTATTTGTATTGGATGGACAGGGAGGCCTGGCGTGCTGCAATTCATGGGGTCGCAAAGAGTCGGACATGACTGAGGGAGTGAACTGAATGAACTGATTGGAGTATAGTTGCTTTACACAGTTGTGTTAGTTTCTACTGTGCAGCAAAGTGAATCAGTTACACGTATGCATATATTGGCTCTTTTTTGGATTTCCTTCCCATTTAGGTCACCACTGAGCACTAAGTAGGTTTCCCTGAGCTATACAATATGTTCTCCTTAGTTACCTATTTTATACATGGTATCAATAGTGTATATATGTCGATCCGAATCTCCCCAATTCATCCCATCTCCCACGGTTCCCCACACTGGCGTCCAGATGTTTTTTCCCTATGTCTGTGTCTCTATTTCTGCTTTACAAATAAGATCATCTATGCCATTTTTCTAGATCCAACATATATGCATTAATACATGATATTTGTTTTTCTCTTTCTGACTTCACTCTGTATGACAGTCAGTCCCTAGGTCCACGCACATCTCTACAAATGACCAAATTTCATTCCTTTTTCTGGCTGAATAATATTCCACTGTATGCATGTAATGCATCTCTGCCCTTTCCTCTGTTGATGGTCATTTGGGTTGTTTCCATGTCCTGACTATTTAAATAGTGCTGCAATGAATGTTGGAGTGATGTGTTTTTCTGAACTATGGTTTTCTCTGGATATATGCCCAGTAGTGGGATTGCTGGGTACTGTTTTGTGTACATTTAAATTAGAGGGGACTGAACCAAATGATTCCTTGTAATCCTTTCCAACTCTTTGATCCCATAATGAAAAATGTGAGCAGTGAAAAGAAAAAAGCCGTATTATTGAAATTATTTTTTTTTAAGTCACTGGAACTTCAGCCAGGGTTGAAGGTGCTTTATGGGTACATATTAAATTATAATATTCAGTTTAAAGTCAAAATATGGATGAGGTAGTCAGGAAAATATTAAGTCTACATATTAAGTTTCTGTTTCATGTGAATTCTTTACCCACTTTACTCTTCGTGTGCATACTCGATATAGAGGCTGTTGGACACAAGAGACTAATAAACATAAATTCAAGTTATTAAATATTAAAATATGCTCTGGGATAATGATTAACTAGAAAGGTCCACATTTTTCTTTCTAATCTATATTTTTACCAATTCCATCTGACATTTTTAAAAGCCATAAACCATACCATCACCAATTCTACCCATCTCTTAGTTATTAATAATGTTATTGGATTTAACTGGTAGATAAGTACAGGACTAGAATGGGTTTTTAGAAAGGTAAAATGTTTTCAAGGTCAATTCTTTTGGAAAATCTAGATTTTTGTAGATTTATGCAATCTTATAATTTACAAGAAACATATTTGGCCATCCAGGTGACTAAACTATATTTCCTCATGTATGTTTGGTTTTTGTCCAGTTTCTAACCAACAGTCCCCAAAGCCATTGGAATTTCTTAAATGTTGAGAGTGATAAAGATGTCTTTTTATGTGAGTAGGCAGATTTTTGGAAGCACTTGAAGTTGGGAGTTGGTTACCAAGAGAATTAATCAGGTGGTTAGCAGGTTGGAATTCATGGCTCCACACCCCCAACCCCAACGTCCAGGGATGGGAGAGGGGCTGGAAGTTAAATCAGTCAGTAGCCAATGACTTAATCAATGACACCTCCATAGTGAGGCATCCAGGAAAGCCAAAAGGACAGGGTTTAGAGGGTGTCTAGGTGAGTGAACATATAAAGAGGTGGGGAGAATGGCACCCCTTCCCATATTTCTTCCCTGTCTCGCATTTGGCTGTTACTGAATTATATCCTTTTACAATAAACTGGTCATCTAGTCAGGCTTCCCAGGTGGCACTAGTGGTAAAGAACCAGTGTGCCAATGAAGGAGACATAAGAGGCACAAGTTCGATCCCTGGGTCGGGAAGACCCCCCCCGGAGGAGGGCATGGCAACCCACCTCAGCAGTATTCTTGCCTGGAGCATCCCATGGACAGAAGAGCCTGGTCAGTTACAGTCCACAGGGTTTCAAAGAGTCAGACACAGCTGAAGTGATGTAGCACGCATACACACACGGTCATCTGGTCAGCCAGTGTGTCTCTGAGTTCTGTGAGCCGCTCTAGCTAATTATCAGACCCGAGGAAGAGATCATGGAATCTCTGGTGTATAGCCAGTCAGTCAGAAGCACAGGTTAACAGGTAACACAAACCAAGCTGGAAACTGGCATTTGAAGGGGGTGGCAGGAGGGAGCAGTCTTGTAGGACTGATAGTGTCAGAATTAAGTTAAATTGTTGGAAGCGAAACCTGGTATCCCATGAATTGCTTCATGTTGTGTGAGGAAATCTCATCCGCCCATATTAAAATTGAGTGCCTAGGACATCAAAAGAGTTTATGTCGTGCAAAGCTAGGCCCGCCAATACTACCTTAGTCATGACTGTGACTGCCTCACTGAGCAGTGATTCTGAAATTTAGCTGTGGGTATGAATCATCTGGACAGGGTTCAGCAAACTGTGACCCATGGGCCGAATCCAGCCCACCCACCCCTTGTGCAGTCTACAGGTTAAGAAGGATTACTACACAAGATCCAGAAATTATACTCCCGTATATATACATATATCCAAAAAAATGAAAACAGTAATTCAAAAACACACAGGCACCCCAATGTTCATAGCAGCATTACTTACAATAGCCAAGACATGGAAGCATAATAGTGTTTACTCATGGTTGAATGAATAAAGAATATGTGGTATACATATTACAACTTAGACACAAAAGAAATGAAATCCTGCCAGTTGCAATAACAGGGGTGGACCTGCAGGGTATTATGCTTGGTGAAATAAGTCAGATAGAGAAAGACAAATACTGTGTATTATCATTTGTATGTGGATTCTGCAAATTAAACTAGTGAAAATAACAAAGAAACAGACTCACAGATATAGAGAACTAGTGGTTACCAGGGGGGAGAGGGAAGGGCAAGGGACAGCTAGGGGTGGGGGGTTAAGAGACAAACGACTCTGTATACAATAAACAAGCCTCTAGAATACAGCACAGAGGATACAGCCAATATTTTATAATAACCATAAATGGAGTATAAGCTATAAAATTTTTGAATTGCTATGTTGTACACCTGAACCTGTGGCTCAGCTGGTGAGAATCTGCTTGCAATTCGGGAGACCTGGGTTCAATCCCTGGGTTGGGAAGATCCCCTGGAGAAGGAAAAGGCTACCCTAGTATTCTGGCCTGGAGAATTCTATGGACTGTATAAATCCATGGGGTCGCAAAGAGTAAGACACGACTGACCGACTTTCACCTCACTTCACTTTCACACCTGAACCTAATATAATATTGGAAATCAACTCTACCTCAACTTTTAAAAAAAGTAATAAAAATAATGATTTTTATGTTTTTAAAGAACTGAAAGCAACACACAGATTATTTCATGATACACAAAAATTCTATAAAATTTAGTTTTAGAAGTTTTAGTGTCCATTAATACAGTATTACTAGAACAAAGATAAGCTCATCTGTTTGCATAGCGTCTGTGGCTGCTTTGGGGGCAGGTCTCTGACGGTCCCTTGAAACCTTGGTCTGAACCCCGATATCCAAATTCACCCACACCTCTCTGGTACAGAGCCTCCAAGTCCTAGAGCGTGAACTGGGTCCTGGACTCTGGAACGGCCAAATGGAAGTTTCTCCCCACTCTTGTGATTCCCCAAATCAAATACTGGTCTGCTGTGCATGACATGAAAAGGACATATCTCCCCAAATGAGGGCCAAGAGAAATCCTCCAACCAGTCTCTCTCCCTTACCCGTCAGAGTCCAAGCCATCACCAGAACAACGAAGGCTCACAGAGTTCATAGCTGGAGGTTGACAGTCCACGCACACTGTGTAGCCCTCTCGGAGATATTGCATCCATCGGGTGAGGGGGCGATTTTCCATGGCACAGTGATGAGTCAGTGACTCTGTCTTGAACTCCATACAGTATCTAGAACAGCAACCAAAAAAAAGGAGCAATTTCACTTGCTGTAATTGTAATGATTGGCCAAAAAGTTCATTCGCATGTTCCCATACCACTTTATGAAAATATCCAAACGAACTTTTTGGTCAACAAGAATAACAAGAAGTGCCCTGATGTTGTAGAAAGTCTTAGGAAGGCTGGAACCCCCTGAGGAGCCTGACAGCCCGGGGAAGGTAGGGTGTTGCCTTGTCACAGGTCGCAGGAGGCCTGGTCAAGCTTCTCACTTGCTGAACTCGACATCTGACAACTGAACCTTTTTGCTGTTTTTCAATCCATCGTTGAATTATTTGGTCAACAGCATACTGCACAAATTTTATCTCAGATCCTATCTAGTTTGACCATGAAATTATGTCTCAAAACACCTTTCAGTAGGAAAATTGCCCTTGATAACTTTGCAGAGATTTTAATGAATTACAGAAATTGAACAAGAACTTGCTTGAGTCTGCGAACATGTGAGCCCCAGGAAGGCTGGTCCCAGATGTCCAGGCCAGCATCTGTGTCTTTCTGCCTCACCAACATTCCCGGGACCTTCCCTGGAATGGGAGAAGCGGTTCAGCCACTCTCCCAGCTCACCTACATAATCTGGGGCAATGAGATGAGTTTTGACTCAGAGTCAAGCATCAAAGTTATACCGGACATCACAGATGAAAGGACACGGGAAGCTGAGACACGCTTTTCTGTAACAGACTAGAGTCACCTTACACTGAGCTGTGGAAAACTCTAACATTATATTATGTGACTAGACCCTGAAGGCCCCAGAGTGCATTCAGACATGGATGAACATTTCAGAGTTTTGTACTTAAAAGCAACACAATTTTACAATTCTTCAGGGAAACAAAACAACATGGCATTTTAGGTTCTAACTATGCTAAAATGGACTCTTGTTTTTTAATCCATATACTTATGAACTGTAATAAGTTAGATGGAAAGTGTTTAGAGAGACTGTTTCAAAGAAGATCTTTAACAATGGTAGGTAAAGTTTATTTGCTACTTTAAGGTACTAAGGTAGGAAATCTATGATGCAGCTTCAGTCAGCTTTAGACAGCTTAACCCTGACATTTTTTCAAGGATATTTGCTCATTAAATTTTCACAGCAACCCCACACGGTAGAAATCAATATTTTCATTTTATAAGCAGGAAAAATTGAGGCGCAGTAAGAGGTGGTGTGGGGATTTGACATGCAGCCATCTGGTGTCCCTATTCTAACAGCAGAAGAGTGGGCTTCTAATGAGCATGGAGGTTCCTTCTGAGCCATTAGGTCTTAATAGAAAGGCTCAGACCTCAGATGGGGGCCATGTTCAAATTCACAAACAGAGGTGGTGCTGGAGTCCACGGTTCCATAAAGACTACAAGCTGAGCATCCTTAGTGTGAATGACAAAATATACCATCTCATTTCTATACAGCATGTTTCTTCTTAGGGGTCAGAGACAAAATATTTCTATCCCCTTCCCCAAAAAAAAAAAAAAAAACAGGGAAGGGACAAGTATTTCCCAGCTCTGAGATCAAGAGTCATATTTTATTTGTTCAAAGTACATGAACAATAACAGAAGAAATTCCACCCCAACAAGTTACCTTCGTGAGTTGACTTGACCATCCGACTGGACAAAAACATGTGAAAAACAAATACCAAGTTACCCAGCATCCTCTGTGTTCGTGGTCCAGTGTGGGGAGGCCGCCTGTCTTGTTCGCTCCTTGTTGAATGCAGAGGTAGTTATAAAGGCAGGGACTGGAAAAGGAGAATGACCTTGAACACGTGCAGCTTGAAGTCTCCAGAGCAACTGTTCCCAAACTTGGCTTCAAACCCATCCAAAGCCCTCCAGTCCTAGATAGTTAAGGACTTAGGGAAGGTCATGGACACACGGCTATATTGAAAATGGATAACCAACAAGGACCTACCACAGCACACAGGGAACTGTGCTCAATGTTATGTGCCAACCTGGATGGGAGGGGGAGTTTGGGGGAGAATGGATTCGTGTATATGTATGGCTGAGTCCCTTTACTGTCCACCTGAAACCATCATAACATTGTTTATAGGTTATACCCCAATACAAAATGTTTTCGGTGTTAAAAAAATAAATCCCTCCACCCCTAAATCTATGGTACACCACCAAGGAGTGAAGAAGCCAGAGACCCCAGAACCAAATTCCATAAAGCTTCATGCAGCACAGTTGGGCAGGGAGGGGCACGCTTGTCTGCATGATCTCACCATGTGCAAAGGAAAGTGGGAGCTAGGGGCCAGGAGGTGAGGGGAGGCGCGGGGGCAGGAAGCAGAGGGAAGAATAAAAAGATGGGTGGGGTAGGGGGAACCAAGGGAAAAAGTAAGGTAATAGAGAAAGGGAGATTTGGTTTTTTAATGAAAAGAAGAGAAATGGAGAAGAAAAGTGAAAAGTAGGAAGAATAAAGAGAGAGAAAAGGAACAAAGGCGAGAGGAAGAAGACAAGAGAGAAAGTGGAGTAGAAGAAGAAAAAAAGAAAAGGCAACCAGAGAGTAAATGAGAAAGGGAAAAACAGGAACAGCAAAGGAGGGAAGAGTGACTGCTCCCAGGTTTTCTGATAACTGCAGCCTGGAAGCTTCGCCACCAACCACACAGCCCAGGGTGTGGCCATCAGGTGCTGGCCAGCACGGTGCTGTCTACACTCCAACTTCAGGGAAGGAAGGTCTTGAAGGGTCTCTCCCCCTCACCCCACCCCCCAACACCCTCACTTCTGGTGCTCTGGATCAGAGGGAAAAAAAACAAACAGCCAGAAATCCTTTCCTTCCACCTCTTCCCTCTTATTTTGTCTTCCTCCTATTTCATCTCTAAGTCTGGAGTTGGGGTATCTGTTGCTCTGTGTAGCCCCTGGGGATGATCTCTTGATTCCATCCTGCTGTCAGTTCAAGGAAGACAGGGTTTTGCCTTGATCATCGTGGTAACCCTCACATATTCACATGCTCAACAAATATGTGTTCAAGGAATGAATGGGTCAATGAATGAATGAATAAATGAAGTCACAAAACTGCCATGAGGTTCACGGGTCCTACTTCCCTGAGGTCTTCAGTTCCTATACTGAATCTTGCAGCTGAGAAAGCTCTACTATCCTTCTGACCTCTTATTTCAGAAATTGGACCATTTGGGGAAGAGGAGATACCAACTGAGATTGGCTTGTGAGATGCCCAAGTCATCAGCAAGAGCACAAAGGCATGGGGGAACCAGCAGCAAAACAGATGGTTCAAGCCTATTGTTCATCTTGCTAAGCTCCTTCCGGCCACGAGGTGGCAGCCTGAATTCTTTAGATTTTCTGAATGAGATGTCATTTCTCTATTACATGGAAACATAAGACAAGCATAGCCACTTGGTCCTAAGAGTTGTAGGCACATTCTTGTCCCATGTGGCTGGGCACCTAATCTCTTGTCTGCACATTACCCACATCATGTGTAAGCTCTAGATACCCAGCTGAGTGTCTCTTTCTTGCTGTGCTAGCATGTTTATTTTCCAAAGAGAGCATGTCATTCTTTCCAAATGTGACTGTAGCTTTGGAACCTCCAAAATTCACGGACGGAATCAAAAAGGACAAGTGAATGCATGTACACCAGGATCCTTCTGTTTCTCTTAGACCTAATTATCAGAAACAAACATCGAAACGGTTTTCATTTTCTCATGTACTGTTTTCATTTCTGTTCTTTTGACACAGATAAAGACTTATTCACTAAGTAAAGAATATACTTACTGCTAAATCCTTGTAGCATCCTACCAGTCAAACTATAACATTTTCAGAATATGTTTCTTTAGCTCAAAACATTTACCTGAGCTCCTAATTTGTGTTGGGTATGTTATTACAAAAGTTCAAAGGCAATGCACTTAATATATAGCTCAAGGGAAGAAACACTTGGTTAGGAAGTAGAGGGTAACTGTAGGACTACAGTTTCTCATATGAAATCCGAAGAAAAAGTTCTGAGATAATAAAACAGCGACCAGTGATGCACTTCTGAGTAAGTGTTTTTCATGCATTCAGTTCAGTTCAGTTCAGTTCAGTAGCTCAGTCATGTCCGACTCTTTGCGACCCCATGGACTGCAGCACACCAGGCCTCCCTGTCCATCACCAACTCCTGGAGTTGACTCAAACTCATGTCCATTGAGTTGGTGATGCCATCCAACCATCTCATCCTCCACTGTCCCCTTCTCCTCTCACCTTCAATCTTTCCCAGCATCAGGGGCTTTTCCAATGAGTCAGTTCTTCACATCAAGTGGCCAAAGTATTGGACTTCAGCTTCAGCATCAGTCCTGCCAATGAATATTCAGGACTGATTTCCTTTAGGATGGATTGGTTGGATCTCCTTGCAGTCCAAGGGACTCTGAAGAGTCTTCTCCAACACCACAGTTCAAAACCATCAGTTCTTCAGTGCTCAGCTTTCTTTATAGTCCAACTCTCATATCCATAAATGACTACTGGAAAAACCATAGCTTTGACTAGACAAATCTTTGTTGGCAAAGTAATGTCGCTGCTTTTTAATATGCTGTCTAAATTGGTCATAACTTTTCTTCCAAGGAGCAAGCATCTTTTAATTTCATGGCTGCAGTCATCACCTGCAGTGATTTTGGAACCCCCCAAAATAAGGTCTCTCACTGTTTCCATTGTTTCTCCATCTATTTGCCATGAAGTGATGGGACCAGATGCCATGATCTTAGTTTTCTGAATGTTAAGTTTTAAGCTAACTTTTTCTCTCTCCTCTTTCATTTTCATCAAGGAGTTCTTTAGTTCTTCTTCGCTTTCTACCATAAGGGTGGTGTCATCTGCATATCTGAGGCTATTGATATTTGTCCTGGTGATCTTGATTCCAGCTTGTGTTTCATCCAGCCCAGTGTTTCTCATGATGTATTCTGCATATAAGTTAAATAAGCAGGGTAATAATATACAGCCTTGATGTACTCCTTTCCTGATTTGGAACCAGTCTGTTGTTCCATGTCCAGTTCTGTTGCTTCCTGACCTGCATACAGATTTCTCAAGAGGCAGGTCAGGTGGTCTGGTATTCCCATCTCTTTAGTCATTTAATTTTCACAATCATCTTTTGAGATAGGTCCAATTATTTCCCCATTTCACAGATGAGGAAACTGTGGTCCAGAGAGCATAAGAAACATATTCAAGGCTCAAAATTGTGGCAATCTGACTCTATTACAACACAGATGACAATGTTTCACTAGTTTATATTAGTGTTTCAATATGGCAGCATATTACTGATAAATTGCTTAAATTTGGTTTCATTTTCCCTTTTCGTCCCCTTGTGATTGAGAGCGGAGAGAGGAAAGGGGGGAAAGGTTAGCCCTGACATTCTGAGCCCCCTCAGCCTGGGGGATGGGTGAGAGGTGTGGCTCAGGGGTGGGGGAGGGCCTGGGGCAGGAGGGCACCTTGTATATTTGCAAAGTGCTTTCATAGTCTACATCATCGATCTTCACCAAAGCTCTGTCTAGACAGAGGTTTTCTCATCAGAAAACAGGCTCATGGAAGTTAAGGGAAAATAAATAATAAATGACCAAGCAGGCGCCGCAGTACAGAATCAAGTCTGTTTTTTAAGACCTACTATTCAAAAGCAGAGACATCACTTTGTAGACAAAGGTCCATATAGTCAAAGCTATGATTTTTCCAGTAGTCATGTATGGATGTGAGAGTTGGACTGTAAAGAAGGCTGAGCGCCAAAGAATTGATGCTTTTGAACTGTGGTGCTGGAGAAGGCTCTTGAGAGTCCTTTGGATCGCAGAGAGATCCAACCAGTCCATCCTAAAGGAAATCGGTCCTGAATATTCATTGGAAGGACTGATGCTGAAGCTGAAGCTCTAATACTTTGGCCACCTGATGCGAAGAACTGACTCACTGGAAAAGACCCTGATGTTGGGAAAGACTGAGGGCAGGAAGAGTAGGAGGCAGCAGAGGATAAGACAGTTAGATAGCATCACTGACTCACTGGACACAAATTTCAGCAAACTCCAGGAGATAGTGAAGGACAGAGGAGTCTGGTGTGTAGCAGTCCATGGGGTTGCAAAGACTGGGACCTGACTTAACAACTGAACAACTGTAACAATTCAAACTCTGTTGAGTCTCTGTGATTATGACCAATCATAGAATTAAGCAGGTAACCCTGGACCTTGTCTCCTCTGTGTCCTGGCCCCTCCAGCCCAAGCTTGGTTAGATGGCACATTCTACTAAGGGAGTGTCCTTCCCTTTGGCACTAGTCTAAAGTAAACAAGCCAAGAGCCAGATCACCTAAAGGACTCTGAGCTAGCTCCATTTTTTAACATTCCCCACAAATTTATTTTTCACTAAGAGCAGTGGGTAATTTAGAAATTATTTTTGCCTCCAGTCTCCCTTCTGCTTCTGTGTGGCAGCACATAGCTGGTGCTCCAGGACACAAGCTTTCAATAAATGCCCATTCCCCCGCCTCTCCCCTTCCTGGCAACAATATTCAATGTAATAGATTCTTTGTTAACAGACTATTTGCCAACATTTCTGGCATCCCATCAACCTACCATTGTTCGCTTTTACAGCAACTTCCACTTTTAAAAGAGTGGCACCGCACGTACTTACTTTGAACATGAAAGTAAATTAAATTTGCTTTGAGAATTTCATAAAGCCCTCTGACACAATGGGGTGTCACAAAAGTAGGCTTAGAACCACTAGTCTGTAGATATGGTGTCGAAGAGAATGGAATGAAAATTTGACAAATAATGCCAGCCTAGAATCATACAGTTCATAATAATGCAAAGTGATCTTGCAGAAGGAAAACCCATATGAACAATGGTCAGTATGGGCAACAAACACATAATATATGCTTATGGATTTGCTTTTATGATAAAAAAATATATATATACTCATGATGCACATTAAATGAAACTGGAAGAGGGCAAAGGCTGTGTGTGAGTTTAGTCACTAAGTTGTGCTCACTGCTTTTACAACCCCATGGACTGCAGCCCACCAGACTCTTCTGCCCATGGGATTTCCCAAGCAAGAATACTGGAGTGGGTTGCCATTTCCTTCTCCAGGGAATCCTCCTAACCCAGGGATCGAACTCATGTCTCCCACCTTGGCAGGCAGATTCTTCACTGCTGAGCCACCAATGGCTACTCGATCATTAATTAGAGTGTCTTCATGATCATATTTTGTTCACTGACCTTGTATGGCCTTTATATTTCTACTTAGTTATCAGACTCTGTAATTGTGATTTTAAAATATTGGATTGGCCAAAAAGTTTGTTTAGGTTTTTCTGTTAGATAGCACGGGAAAACCTGAATGAACTTTTTGGCCAACCCAATATAATAATAATATATCAATATTATTACATTTGTATAGTATTAACATTTCTATATTATTAGCATTCATATTATAATAATATATTAATATCAACCAAATATTCATATTTATAATGTAAATTAATTGATTTACATTATCAATATTAATTTTCAATATAATAATAATCATAACAACTAATGATAATGCTTAGAAGCAAAACATTATTAAGGGGGGGATCTCATAAAATTTAGGGCAATGAGATCACCTGTCATGCTGTCACCTCACTGAGCTCCAATGTCCTCATGTGTAAATTCAGAGAGATGACATTGTCCTATATCCATCAGTTCATTTCAGTTCAGTTGCTCAGTCGTGTCCAACTCTTTGTGACCCCATGAACCGCAGCACACCAGGCCTCCCTGTCCATCACAGGCAAAATAATGCCTCCCTCAAGATGTCCATGTCCAAATCCCCAGAAACTGTGAATATGTTATGTTGCATGGCAAAGAGAAATTAAAGATGTTACTCGATTGAACTTAAAATAGGGAGATTATTCTGGATTATCCAGATGGGTTGAATGCAAGCACAATGGCCCTTTGAAGAGTTAGAGGAAGATGTTATGACTGAAGAGAGGCACAGAAAGATGCTATGGTCTGGCTGGGAAGGGGACCACGAGAAAAGGAAGCCTCTGATATGATGGAAAATGCAAAGAAACCGATTCTCCCTCAGAGCCATCAGAAAGGAATTCAGCCCTGTTGACAACCTTGGTTAAGTTCAGTAAGACCTGTGTCTGACTTCTGACTATAGAACTGTGTGATGATACATTTGTGTTGTTTAAGTCACTAAGTTTGTGGTAATGTACTGCCTCCAGCTTTCTGAGGTATTGACAAAAGCTAATACAATCCTAAAGGAAATCAACCCTGAATGTTCATTGGAAGGACCAATACTGAAGCTTCAGTGTCTTGACCCCTTGATGCAAAGAACAAACTCATTGAAAGAGACCCTGATGCTAGGAAAGATTGAGGGCAGAAGAAGGAGGTGACAGAGGATGAGATGGTTGGATGGCATCACCACCTGATGGACTTGAGTTTAAGCAAGCTCCGGGAGACTGTGAAGCACAGGGAAGCCTAGCGTGTTGCAGTTCATGGGATCGAAAAGAGTCAGACACAACTCAGCGACTGAACAACAATAATACAACACCAAGTGTGTTTTTCTCTAAAAGGTGTTTTCCTGTGAGTGAATCTCTTAATTTAGTGTTTTCCGCATTTTGGTAGGCTATTTCACAGTTTATCAAGTCCTTGTTCCAAGAGGATTAAAATATTATTTCACTGCTTCCTGAAATAATAAAGATCAGAGTGAAAATAAACAGAGACTAAAAAATTAGTAGAATATACCCATGAGATGAAGGGCTGGTTTTCTGAAAAGACAGACCAAATAGACAAACTTTAGCTAGACTCACCAAGAAAGAGGCGATTCCAATAGGTGAAATTAGAAATGAAAAAGGAGAAGTTGCAACTAATACCACAGAAATATAAAGGATCATAAGACACTATTACAGATAACTATATATCAACAAATTAGACAAATAAATTCATACAAGACTGAATTATGAAGAAACAGAAAATCTGAATAGACTGACTACTAATAGGGAAATTGAAACAGCAATGAAAAAACAAAATCTCCCAAAAAACAGAAGGCCAGGCCTAGATGGCTTTGCTGGAAAATTCTACAAAACATAAAAAAAAAAACTTAATATCCTTCTCAAATGTTTCCTAAAAATCAAAGAGGAGGAAAATTTTACAAACAAATTTTATGAAGCCTACATTACCCTGATACCAAAATCTGACAAGTATACTACAAAAAAAGAAAATTACAGGCCAATATCCTTGATGAACATAGATGCAAAAATCATCAGCAAAGCAGTAACAAACTGAATTTAATTATACAGTAAAAGGATCATACTCCATGATCAAGCAGGATTTACTCCAGGGGCGCAAGGATGGTTTCACTGATTCCTCAAATCAACCAGTGTGAGACATTCATAAAATGAAGGATAAAAATCTTATGATCATCTCAATGGATGTGCAAAAACACTGACAAAATTCAAAATCCATTTATGATGTTGATATCAACAAACTGGATACAGTAGGAATGTACCTCAACATATAAAGGCCATATATGACAAGCCCACAGCTAACACACTCAATGGTGAAAAGCTGAAAACTTTTCTTCTAAGAGAAGAATAAGACAAGGATGCCCACTCTTGCCACTTTTATTCAACAAAGTATTGGAAGTCATAGTCCCAGCAATGAGTCAAGAAAAAAAAATTTTTTAATAAATTCAAGTCAAAAAGAAAGTAATAAAACTGATACTATTTGCAAACGACATGATACTATTAATACATAGAGAAACTTGAAGACTCCACCAAAAAAAAAAAAAACCAGCTGTTCGAACTAATGAATTCAGTAAAGTTTTAAGATACAAAATCATTACACAGGGACTTCTCTGGTAGCTCAGTGGTAGAGAATCTGCCTGCCAATGCAGAGGACACAGGTTCCCCTGATCTGAGAACATCCCACACAGTGTGGGGCAACTAAGCCTGTGTGCCACAACTGTTGAGCCTGTGCTCTAGAGCCTGGGAGCCACAAGTACTGAGCGCACGTGATGCAGCTACTGAAGCCCACGAGCCCTAGAGCCCATGCTTGGCAACAAGAGAAGCTACCACAACGAGAAGCCCACAAATCACAACTAGAGCAGCCCCTGCTTGCGGTAACTAGGAAAAAGCCCACACGGCCGTGGAGACCCAGGACAACCCCAAAATTCAACACACAAAAATACACTGTGGCTAGTAACAAACTATGAGAAAGAGGAACTGACACAACAGTCTCATTTACAACTGCCTCAAAAAGAATATAATGCCTAAGAAGAAACGGAGCCAAGGAAGTGAAAGACTTGTACTCTGAGAACTGTAAGACACTGATGAAGGAAACTGAAGACAATACAAAAGGATGGAAGGATACGCATTACCATCCTGCTACGAAGAGACCCAGTCCTGGGAAGGGGGCTGAGCACCCTGGTACCACACTGAAGGCTCAGCCTGTGCTTCAGGAATACATTTAGCAGCCCATTCCTGTAACTAAGCAGAGCCGTTGTTCTAATGGATCCAGCTGCCACTGCAGGGAACATGGGTTTGATCCCCGGTCCGGGAAGATTCCACATGCCACAGAGCAACTATGTGCCACAACTACTCAGCCTGCCCCCTAGGGCCCGCGCTCCACAACTAGAGAGTAGCCCCCACTCTCTGCAACTAGAGAAAGCCTGAGCACAGCCAAAAATAAACAAAATGAGACAAAACCCTACTGGCACTAAACTAAAATTTTTATACATTCGATTGTTTTTAAAATAGCCAAACAAGCAAATTTTTAGCCATTTGGATCCTACTTATTTTGCATATCTTGTGAAATATACCCAACATCTGCTGGCCATTGATTAGGTAAATCTTTATGGTTGCAAGACCCCAAGCCACCATGACACCTGCCCTATGAAGCCCTTTCACCCAGAGACTCCAAACCGGCTGCTTAGTTGACATCAACTGGATACACGAGCTCCTGGCAGACTCTTCTGTTCCCC
Organism: Aepyceros melampus; assembly: GCA_006408695.1. Lineage (NCBI taxonomy): Eukaryota > Metazoa > Chordata > Mammalia > Artiodactyla > Bovidae > Aepyceros > Aepyceros melampus. The sequence goes on along the minus strand of SJXQ01009813.1, from coordinate 276,712 downwards.
CTCTGGATGGTGGTCGCCATAGTGCAACCTTTGATCATCCTCTCTCAAATGACCTGTAAGGTCATTGTGTGTTACTGCCTCTTGTGGTCATGAGTTTTTCCTAGACCAGTCCTCAGATCCTCAACCCCCCTACACCTGAGTGTCTGGCTCACTATGCTGTTCCCTCTACCTGGATGGTTCTGCATTTTTCAGCCTCATCATATCCTCAGGGAAGTCTCTCCCCTCCTAGCCTCTGTGGATCCCCTCCTCCACCAAGGAATCTATTTACAAGACACATAGGACCTCCTTGTTGGCTCAGACGGTATTTACAACACACACTCACAACTCACTACACCTCTCCCTTGTTCCATACATGATATCCTATGCTTGCAGTGCTTAGTCACTCAGTCGCATCCGAACCTTTGTGACACCATGGACTGTAGCCCCCCAGGCTCCTCTGTCCATGGGATTCTCCAGGCAAGAATACTGGAGTAGGTTGCCATTTTCCTCCTCCAGGGTATCTTACCGATCAGGGATCGAACTCACATGTCCTGTGTCTCCTGCATTACAGGCAGATTCTTTACCCACTGAGCCAATGGGGAAGCCCTTGTTCCATACCCCGTTGGATCAAATTGCAGTGGTAATTCTCTGGGTCTAGTTTCCTAGGATTATCTGCTTATCATTTTCCCCTCCCACTAGACTGTGATCTACCTGACAGCAGGTTCCACAGCAACTTTTCTCCCCACTGTAATTGGCACCCAGCCCAGTGCCTGGCATCCAGGAGACTCTCAATAAACATGTGTGTGTGGAAAGAACAAAGGAGCAAAACCACTCAGGGAGGATCATGTTGACATGGAACTTTCCAGATTCCTATAAAAAAAACATGATCTCTGCTACCCTGAGAAGTCAGTGTTTTGCTCTATCACATTCAACCCCTATCAACACACCAGTTTTGGCCTTTTTGTTTATTTCTTTGTGAGCTTCCTATGGCTCCCGACTCATGAAGAAGCTGATTCTGGGTCTCCTGGGCCAGCCCACAACCAAAACAATCTTCCCAAATCAAAAATCTCATCCCATCAGCCCCAATCCAATTGGTCTGGGAGGAGAAACAGGTTTTTTAAGAGAATCATTTTATCATGCTTTAGGGATTTGTTGAGCTCCCCAGGTGGCTCAGTGGTAAAGAATCCGAGGGCAACGCAAGAGACACAGGTTCCATCCCTGGCTCGGAAAGATCCCCTGGAGGAGGGCATGGCAACCCACTCCAGTATTCTTGCCTGGAGAATCCCATGGACAGGGGAGCCTGAAGGGCTACAGTCCATGTGGTCACAAAGAGTCAGAAGCCACTGAGCAACTAAACAACAACAGGAATTTCTAATTTTTCTATTACTTTCACAGGTATGCGAGTGTCCCTGATTAAACAGGGATGGCGGTGAAAGCTGAAATCCAGTTACCCTTACTGGACGCATCTTATCCTGTGTGAAATAGCCTCATCCTACCTTAAGTCCTTTGTGGTCAGCTTGACAGAGTTTGCTAAACACCACAGTGCAAGTCC
>SJXQ01009813.1:231403-274593 GCA_006408695.1 Aepyceros melampus | reverse complement strand
CGACACTGGCCAGCACAACCGCTCCAGGGGCTCCACTCCCCAACGATGCACGGGCGAGCTGAAAAACAGCACGACGGAGACTCACACCTGAGCACAGCCAGCGGCCTGCCAGGCCGTTCCCGCCAAGACACACAGTCAAGTTCAGGCTGTGCACATATCGTGCCGGGACCGGCCGTGGATCAGGAGGAACGCACAACGTTGACATTGCTGCCACCCGCCCTGATGGTGAACTGATAAATGGGTGTCCCTTAGAGGCGGGCGGATGTTCCCGGATCATGAAGGTGGGACTGAGCCAGGATCCTCCCGAGTAAGAGACTGATGCCTTCGGGGTACTTCCTCTTACAGTCCAGTGTTAGATCAGCTCTTTGCCCTTGTTTTCCTTTGATTGTAACTTTATCCTCCTCTGTCCAGAACATTTTTAGGGCAACAGTAATACACACTCATTGTTGAGGACAAGGAAGTCTGGTGCGCTGCAGTCCATGAGGTCGCAAAAAGTTGGATACAACGCAGCGACTAAACAACAGCAGTAATACACATTCATTGTAGAAAACATAAAGGAAATAAATTCTAAAAAAGAAAAGGTGGGACTTCCCTGGTGGGCTGGTGGTTAAGAATCTGTCTGTCAGTGGAGGGGCCACAGGTTCCATCCCTGGTGAAGTCGCTCAGTCGTGTTCGACTCTTTGCAACCCCATGGACTGTAACCTACTAGGCTTCTCCGTCCATGGGATTCTCCAGGCAAGAATACTGGAGTGGATTGCCATTTCCTTCTCCAGGGGATCTTCCAGACCCAGGGGATCTTCCAGACCCAGGGATCGAACCCGGGTCTCCCATATTGGAGGCAGACGCTTTAACCACTGAGCCACCAGGGAAGCCCTGGTCTGGGAAAATTCCACATACTGTGGAGCAGCTAAGCCCTAGCTGGCAACTACTGAAGCCTAGTGGCCCTAGAACCCTGCTCAGTAACAACAGAAGCCATCAGAAGGAGAAGACCCGGCACCAGAGATAGCCCCTGCTCCCTGAGACGAGAAAAAGCAGATGTGCAGCAACAAAGACCCAGAGAAGCCAGAAAAAAACAACAGGTGTTTCTCCCACCAATCACTTCTCCCACCATCCATCACTTACCCAGGTCAATTCTTACCAGAAAATGTGCCTCCTTAAGACATGGCATAGGGAGGCACACCAATGACCCCTATCCAGTAGGTTTCTCCTGGTGCTCTGTTCTCACCTTCCATGGCTCAGGGACTCATACACTATATGAGGTGACATACAGATCAGCAACCAGGGCCCACAGAGGGTAAGAATACCCATGGTCAGGCACGGGGGCAGAGTCAGGGGATGAATTTGTTTCTCAATTCTCTGCCCATGACTGTAAAAATCACTGTGGTTGCATATTTAACTTTTTCATTTAAAATCCTAATGAGTGTTTTAAAAGGACTGTACTGAGTTTTCAAATTGAATTACTTGAAGACTGAAATTGGATATAAGAAAAGAGAAAAACAAAGAAACAGAAGATGTACCCTGAACTGGATGCCAAAATTCCTTTCCCACAAAATGTGACCCACTTTTTCCAATCACCCTCATACGTTCAAGTTTTCAAAGTGTTCACCAAGAAAACACCCAAACTTCTTTGAAATCTGATGGAACTTCTGACAACTTGTACTTGAAAACACATTTTGCCTCTCAGCACACTCTAGCTTAGGGTTCATGGTGTCTGGAAGCTACATCATTCGGTAGCACTACCCATGACATGAAAAGGGTAACATACAACATAGAGTTCGGTCAGTAACTAAAGAGTGTCACACTGCTCTAAAACTGCTTTTATTAATCATCTAAAAACTTATAGGTAGGACTTCCCTGGTGGTCCAGTGGCTAGGACTCTGTGCTTCCACGGCAGGGGCTCCGGATTTGATCTGTGGTCAGGGAACTAAGATCATATATGCCTTGCAATGTGGCAAAGAAATAAATAAAATAAAATCCTGTGAACCTAAAAACAAAACAGACAAAACCTTACAGGTATCACATGTCAACAACCTGAGGAAGCAAGAATGAGTCACACCAGAGTTCATTTCCAATGTCTGCCATGCACACATCCTTTGGAAAATCAATAACAGGTCACTTCCTGCTCATTATCTCTTGTTAACCGTCCCTTTTTATTTTCACAGCCCTGTGATTCAACTGGCCCATAGAACCAGAAAGCATTTAAGGAGATTTCAGGTTAGGAGCTGGTTGAGAAGGACACCTCCTGTCCTTAATTCCTTTAATAACTCTTTTTCTTCCCCAAATCTCTTCATCCCTGAGTTTAGTTAGTCCTATGCTTGAACTACACTTAGTAATACACTTTAAAAATATACACTTGTTTCAAAAATTAAACATTTGGAGGCACTATAAAATACAATTTTGCTATGGCTTTAAAAAAACTTAGTTATATGGCCTTGGTTATACCCTATCCATCACCGACTCAATGGATATGAGTTTGAGCAAAGGTCTGGGAGTGGTGAAAGACAGGGAAGCCTGGTGTGCTGCAGTCCATGGGCTCGCAGAGTAGGACACTATTGTGTGACTGAAGGACAACAATACGTTATCCATAGTGTAATAGGTGACATGGGAGGATGCATTTAGTCTCCCAGTATTTCTTCAACATTTATGTCTCGTCTCATAAATCTTTATTTTATTTGGTTTGAATCATAGGTAAAGTCCTCAAATCACAGAGTCATTGAATCAATTGTTGTTCCTATTGGTTAATATTTGTCCTTGGCAAAATGCTATGCCCTTTTTTCCTAATCTATGACTTTGTATGTGTGTGCTAAGTGGCTTCCGTCATGTCCAATTCTTTGTGACCCTACCGGCAGGATCCTCTGTCCATGGGATTCTCCAGGCAGAAATACTGGAGTGGGTTGCCATGCCCTCTTCCAGGGCATGTTCCCAACCCAGGCATTGGGCCCACGTTTCTTAAATCTTTTGCATTGGCAAGCAGGGTTCTTTACCACTAGCACTACCTGAGAAGCCCAATCTACGATTTTAATAGCCTCATAAAGAGAATCAGAAAGTTCTGGGCCCAGAACAAGAACACCTTGGTGTCTTCATTGTCAGACAAAGTGAAAAAAGTTCATGTTTCACCAGTAGACAGGTGTTCCACAAAATATTTTGAGTTGGAAGATGAGTCTGAAGTATTTATTCCTGTTCTGCACAAAAGAGTCTCATCTTGATTAACTTGTGAACTTTTGATTCTTTGGATTGCAATTTGTCACAGATCACAAGCAATCTTTGGTCATGGAGGTTGGGAGAACAGAAACTTCCGACAGATTTATTACCACAAGTCATATATTTCAGCTGCTTGACACAGATTTCCTTTTGAACTCTTCCATTAGTGTTCTTGTTCCCTTCCCACCAAAGCTTACCTAACTCACATCTGTATACAGCATAACAAAACAGTCTTTCTTCATATGACTTTCTCATCCTTCACATTTCACTGGCTGTCACTGGGGCCTGGCAGACTCTCACCTAGCTAGCAGAAGAGCTCCTGACTCCAAGCTCACTGCAGCTTCCCTGGGTCTTTGTTTGAATTTAATGGAACCATCCTACCCTTTTTAGAGGAAAGAAGCCTAGATTTAATGGGTGCCTAGATGGCATCCCACTCCAGTACTCTTGCCTGGAAAATCCCATGGACAGAGGAGCCTGGTAGGCTGCAGTCCATGGGGTCGCTAAGTCGGACATTACTGAGCAACTTCACTTTCACTTTTCACTTTCATGCATTGGAGAAGGAAATGGCAACCCACTCCAGTGTTCTTGCCTGGAGAATCCCAGAGACGGGGGAGCCTGGTGGGCTGCCGTCTATGGGGTCGCACAGAGTTGGACACGACTGAAGTGACTTAGCAGCAGCAGCAGAAGCACTGCAAGCCTTTTTATTTTCCTTTGTTTTAACTCCACATAACATTCAGGTTGAGTTTCCCCAGAAGTGGACCCTGAGACATGGATCTGACTGAGAGCAATTTATTTGGGAGGTGACCCCAGGAAGTATAAGGGAATGGGAAACGGAGACAGAATCAGACATGGAAGAGAACAGAGGTAGGAAGTGGATGTCTAAGTTTCTACTTTGGGTGCAGTGAACGCCTCTGGCTCTGGGGTCACTGGGGAGTGGCAAGTGGACAGATCTGGAATGCAAGGAACGGTCAAGCCTTTTCCCCTACATGCCAGCTCGTGTCCCTTCCTCTGGAGCCTTCTGGTTATCAGACGTCCCGTGGAGAACAGCCAAGAGCAAACAAAGTAAGTTAAATAGTTCAGTAATGAATCTTCACACAAGAGTAGAGGGTATTTCCCCATGTTCTAAGGGGAATAGCCAGTCATATCGAAGTACAGTTGGGCTTCCTGGGTGGCTCAGTGGTAAAGAATCTGCTTGCCAGTGCAGGAGACACAAGAGATGCGGGTTTGATCCCTGGATCAGAAAGATTCCCTGGAGAAGGAAATGGGAACTGACTCCAGTATTCCTGCCTGGAAAATCCCATGGGCAAAAGAGCCAGCGGGGCTACAGTCCATGGGTCTCAAAGAGTCGGACAACACTTAGTGACTGAACACAGGTGGGATCCAAGTAAAATTACTTTAAAAGATGAACCACTACTCTCTCTCTTAATGGCTTTTAAAACTCCTTCCAAGGTTTTGCCATTGAATTTAGAATAGAATTCAAATTCCCTGAGCGGCCCACCGAGTCCTGGGTGACCTGCCTGTGCCTGCCTGTCGCTCCCACTGGGAGCCAGCCCCCACTCCCCACCACCTCTTCCCAAGCTCTGCTCACAGTGGCCCCTTTGCCCCTGGCCACACCCACTCGTGCTTTTTCAGGACCTTTGGCTGTGTGTTCCCTCTGCTGGAATGTTCCTCCCACACTGGGCATGGCTGGGTTTGGCTCATCTTTGAGGTCCCAGCTGAACTATTTCCTTTCCAGGGAGACCTTTCCTGACCGGCTTATCACACACACACATACACATACCCCACAAAATTATTTCCTCTCAGACCTCAGTGATTCCTGCCTTCTAGCATCTCCATAATTCAGAATACCAACCAAATGAAGTTGCTCAGTTGTGTCCAACTCTTTGCAATCTCATAGACTGTAGCTTGCCAGGCTCCTCAATCCATGGGACTTTTCCAGGCAAGAATACTGGAGTGGGTTGCCATTCTCTTCTCCAGGCTATCTTCCTGACCCAGGGATTGAACCTGGGTCTCTCGCATCACAGGCAGACTCTACCTTCTGAGCCACCAAGGAAGCTCACACTAATACATATGTATTTATTTTGTTTATTGTTCATTTTGTATTTCATCCCTAGCACTTGGCAGATGGCAGGTGCTCCATAAATTGTTGGATGGATGAATGAAATGGCATTAGACCAGGTCCTCCTCCTTCCTAAATTAAATTCTACTTTGAAACAGACTCTGGCCTGCTCACATCATAAGTATTGGGTTGGGTTAAAAGTTCATTTGGGTTTTTCTGTAATGAACTTTTTGCCCATCCCAGTAAGAAGCCAAAGGACTGACAGAGGCTCCAGGGTGTGAAGGAAAGCCAGTGGAAGGCAAAGTCAGAAACTCCCAGAACCAAACACAGAAGAAATTCCTAACCTGGGCCAGAGTTGCCTGGGATCTCCTGGCAATGGTGGCCCCAGAGTGCCCCCTGGAAGGAGCACTTCTCTGCTCCTTAAGGTTACATAGAGTCCAGTTTCTCCCAGCAACCACAGTCTATCAAGTCCTTCTTAATCCATTTATATCTCCTGGCATGACCACATCTTGAAAGTGACAAGCTTTTTCAGCATTAATATCTGTGGAGTGAGGTGGTATTTCCTCTTATTTGAGCCTGATTTCCCTCACTAGAGAATTCCAGAACATGGTGGGGAAACCCCTGGTGTATCTCGTCTGAGCCACTCGTGGACTTACTGTTCCAGTAGACCCCTGCCCGGCATCTCTTGAACCCATCTTTCTATGGATGCTTTCTCTCTCAGATTTCCCACTCAACTTTCCCCAGGCCCATTCCCAGTCCAAAGAGAGGTGGAAACCAAAATTACACACACTATTTTCAACTGTAGGTATCAAGTGTTAGTCGCTCAGCAGTGTCCATTCTTTGCAACCGCATTCTGTAGCCTGCCAGGCTCCTCTGTCCATAGGATTCTCCAGGCAAGAATACTGAATTGGGCTGCCATTCTCCTCTGCAGAGGATCTTCCCCACCCAGCAATGGAACCCAGGTCTGCTGTGCTGCAGACAGATTCTTTACCATCTGAGCCACCAGGGAAGTCCTGTAGGTATCAAAGGGTAATCTAATTTTTTTTCTAATGCTTTTCTTTGATGATGCCAAATACACACACACACATACACACACAGCAGCAGCAGCAGCAGTAGCAACAGCAGCAGCAGCGAACTGAGCTGAAAGGCAAGCTCCTTCATTTCATGAATACAGTCTGGATTATTTCTTCTTAATGTAAGGCCTAGTTATCTTCCTATAGCCTCTCCTTGGTTAATCAGACACTCAAACTTTCCTCTCTGTAATCTGGCCCTGCCTGCCTGGCTCTTTGCCACCTAAAAGGTGAAGGCCACTCACGATCAGCACTTTCTCCCTTACTTTGTTAAGTTCTAATCAGTTCTTAGCCCTAACCATTTCTAAGGAAATATTCTTTTTGCACTTTATACACAGCAGCAGCATTGATGCTTGGCTTCTGTTTCTCAACAGTCTATGGAAGGGAATTCCCTGGTGGTTGTGGTTAGGACTCCATACTCTCACTGCTGAGGATCTGGGTTTGATCCCTGGATGGAGAACTAAAATCTCCACAAGCTGCACAGCACAGCCAAAAACTGAAAGAAAAAAGAAACATAAAAAGGAAAAATAAAACAGTCCCTTACACACACACACACACACACTCCTCAGGGTGACACAATTTCATTTATTTTTTAAAAGATCTTTTTCTTTTATGTGGGCCACTTTTAAAGTCTTTATTGAATTTGTTACAATAGTACTTCCGTTTCATGTTTCAGTTTTTTAGCTGCAAAGCATGTGGGAATCTTAGCTCCCTGACTAGGGACCGAACCCACACCCCCTGCATTGGAAGATGAAGTCTTAACCACTGACTGCCAGGGAAGCCCCTGGGTGACACAATTTTAAATTTACGTCATCTGCCTTTTTCTCTCTCCTTATGCATACGTGCCCCTTTCCCAGGAAACTTGTCACAACTTCTCTGAAAGTCAAACAGGACCATAAAAATTGCCCAAGTGCCTATGGAACCCCTCAAAAAACATAAATAAAATGATCAAGTATTTGTTTCCTCTTGCAGAAACCATGTTATTGGTCCCTGATAGGTTTTTTTCTTTTGAGATATTAACTGGACAAGTTTATGAAATGCTAACAGGAAAGTGAAATGAACTGTCACCTTAGAAAAACAGGATTGCAGACACCGTGCAAACCTGGGGTGGGGGGGAGAGGATAAAAATAAAAAAGACAATGATACTTTTCTAGATAGTAAGTTTCTAAGGTGAGTTCTTTTCTCCTTTTGTGCATTCCCACACTTTCTGCACAAACATATATTTTGTGATACGGAAGGAAACTATCATTTTTCAAAAGGATATGTGGATATCCTCAGAGGCACTGAGTGGGCCCATTTTTTTTGGACAATTGTTTGTTAGCAACACTGCAATAGCTCTTGAGTGTGTGCATGTTCAGTTGCTTCAGTCGTGTCTGACTCTTTGTGACCCTATGGAGTGTAACCCGCCAGGCTCCTCTGTCCACGGGATTCTCCAGGCAAGAATACTGGAGTGGGTTGCCATGCTCTACTCTAGGGGATCATCCCGACCCAGGGATTGAATCTGCTGTCTCTTATGTCTCCTGCATTGGCAGGCAAGTTCTTTACCTCTAGTGCCACCTGGGAAGCCCTGCAATAACTCTTAGGGGATTGCAAAGAGGAGCAGGACACATTTTCTTGCCCTCGAGAGGCACACAGTTGATGGAGAAAAAAAAGACTCCTTCTACCAGTATTTATATGGTGCCTGCTCTGCAAAGTCCACAGCTTCTCATAAAGCCTCATCTCCCCGAGGCAGTGAAAACTTAATGTTTAAACCTGTGGGCTCTGGGTCCAGAGCCCCTGGGTTCAAATCTCACTTCATCACTTTTTAGCTGTGTGGCTTTGGACAAACTGCTTGACCTTTCTGTGCTTGTTTAGCTCATTCGTAGAATGAGGTCAAAATGGAGAATCCCTTGGTGGGTTGTGAGACCTAAGTAAATTGAGAGCTGTGAGGCTCCTTAGAGAGGAGGGCCTGGCACAGAGTAAGTGCTGGGTAAGCATGGATGACTTTCCCCTCCTGGACTGCACACCCAGGGCTGCAGCCAAATCATGTCAAATTCTGGCGCCAGTCCCTGCTCGTTATTTCCGCAGGGACAAAGGCAGGGGAAGCCACACACTGTCTCTCAGGCCATGACGGCTCCAGTGAAGTCTTGACTTTCTAAATCATCGTGGACTGTGCCATCCTTTTTGGGGGGCAGGTTCGGGAGCCTGTATTTTCCAGCATGGTGCCCCTGCTCCCTCCAGTTAAGATGTCAGCAGATTTTGGCCCCTTGATTTCCTAATGCTGTGTGCTAAGCCATTTTAGTTGTATCTGACTCGTGACCCCACAGACTGTAGCCCGCTAGGCTCCTCTGTCCATGGGATTCTCCAGGCAAGAATACTGGAATGAGTTGCCATTTCCTCCTCCAGGGGATCTTCCCGACCCAGGGATCGAACCTGGTCTCTTACATCTCCTCACATTGGCAGGCAGGTTCTTTACCGCTAGCGCCACTGGGAAGCCCTAGTTGGTTTCCTAGATGCCCCATCAATCTGGCAGAAGAGACTGGCCCATATAGGCTACTTGTTTCTTTGTCCTGCTTCACTTGAGTTTATGATTACTCTTTGTTAAGTTGCTCATCCAAGACCTAGTGCAACTTACTGCTTCTATGGTCTTAGAAGGCAGACTCTGTGAACACAGCTGATGAGCTGGAGCCTGGGGGTTAGGAGCCTGATAAGCAAATCTTCCAGGAAGTTCTTTCAGGGCAGGGTAACTTGGATCTGCCCCCTCCTTGGCCTTTTCCCAGATCTGATCAGGCTCAGCCAATGGTGAATTTTCTATCATTTGGGGATGCGGAGTGGTTATGAACATACATTATTGGTGCTGAAACCCATGCCATCACCCTAATGAGATTTTCTGAGATGATTAGTTTCAGAACTTATTTTTTGTTGGAAAGCTTAGTCATTCTGGGTTTGTGATTTTTTGGTTGTTTTTTTTTTTCTTGGCTGTGCTGTGGGGCATGTGGGATCTTAGTCCCCTGCCCAGGGATCAAACCTGCCTCTCCTGCATTGGTAGCATAGAGGCTTAACCTCTGTGCTGCCAGGGAAATCCTGAAAGTTTAGTCAGTCTTTAGAGTCAACTTATTTTTACTGAATAAAAAAAATAACTTTCTATTTAGAAAAAAATTTCCAGTACTTCATCTCTTAGCCACATCAAAAAAATAATAACAATAATGCATTTATCAAGATGAAAAAATCAGAAGGGCTAGAGGTAAGTTCCGTTGACACAGCTACCTTTTTCATTCACATGTAATGTCATTTCAGTCAAAACTGCTTCCGGCAGCATTGGCAGGTAATGTATCCTAGGGAAGAAGCAAACAAGGTTCTCAGAGGCAGAACGGTTCTGTGTACACCGAGTCACTGGGAGCTTTGAGCCGCTGCACCTTGATTTATCCAAGAGTAAATCATAGCTATGAGTTGGCACAGACAGATGGGGCTGATGGCAGCTTGAAAGCAGGCAGTCATGGGTTCTGACTCCCCACTAGTGTTAACTTTGTGATAGGAAAGCCCTCTGAAAGCCCCAGCTCCTACAGCTGGGAAACACCAATACAAGCCCATCTCACCTTTTCCCCAAAGACACAGCGTGGTTGTGATGCTGGTCCAGTGCTGAGGAGACCGAGCATCTCAGCTCTGTCTTGCCCCTCACTCTCCCTCAGCTCTGAGGCCTGAGAAGGCTCAGGCTCACCGAGTGGCTGCCTTCCAACTGTCTCTATTTTCTTTCTTTTTAAAAAAAAAAAAAGTTTTATTTATTTGGCCGTGTCAGGTTGTATTTGTGGCATTCTCCGAGATCTAGTTCCGGAACTAGGGATGAAACCCAGACCCCCAGCACTAGGAGGGAGGAGTCTTAGCCAGTGAACCACCAGGGAAGTCCCTGGTTGTCTCTATTTTCTTGCTGCCTTGTCCCCAAAACTCCAGATGCAGAGAATCTATCACAGAGGAGCCTTTTCCATCCCAAGTCTGTTTCTGCCTAGGCCTGGGAGAGCCTCTGCTAATTCCCTTGGGAAGGGCATTTAAGGTTCCTGAAAATACTCCTTTAAAAATCCTATCAGGCCCCATTCCCTTTTCTGGTTTGGGTTTCTGTGTCCGCCGCCCCAGCCCTCCCTAAGCACAAAGAGCCCAGGATCTTTTTCTGAGTCCTCTGGGAGATGGTAAAGTCTTCTCTCTTCTGCTATCACCTTCCCCCAAAATTCTCATTTTGAAATGACCGGCCTTTGTTTTAGTATTTCTACTTCCTGGACTAAAAAGGAGGGATTTATTTTTGACCAAATAGAGACTTGGAGGATTCTGGAATTCCTCACAGCATTGTTAGGGCTCATGAAAAGGCCATTCTCCTCCTGACACTCACCTATCTAGCTGTGTTCACTGTCTGTCCTGCTCACCAGGTGACTGTCAGGGCCTGGCCTAGCACTGGCGCAAAAGGCTGCTGCCCACAGATAACACTGAACAGCCAGGGATGCTTTTCTCCTAGAACTCCCGTTCCCCTTCTAGAGGCTTCTCGCTCATTCTCTGTGACTAGGCTTGCCCATCACTTCCTCTGAGAAGCCGTCCTTGAATTCCTCCGGTCTCCTAAGCTTTTCCTCTCTGGACTCCCAGAGCCACTGTTTTGCCACTGAGTATGTGGCAGATGGTTTTGTATGTTTCCCTGCTGGACTCTGAACTTTCAGGAGGGCAGAAGCTGTGTCTTCAAGGTTTCTGTATCACTGTGCTTACCACAGACTGGGTCCCATTATCTGAACTGCAGGAATTCTGTATTTCCCTTTAAAATGTAGGTAGAATGCTCAAGAGAGAAAAAAAGGTTTGGAGAGAGACTGCCATAGTGGGCAGGCTTTGCTCAAGTAATCCAGGGAACTGAGACAAACAGCAGTTTGGGAGGGATGCTGTGAGGAGCAGGGACACCTGGCCAGAGGCTACTGCATTTCCTAGTAATTGACTCTTCACCTTACTTGGGTCGTAAAGTGCCCTGGCTTTGGTGCAGAAGCAGGAAAGCAGCTTATCCAAAAAAAAAAAAAAATCAATATTCTCAGATGTATCATTAGCTTTCAATCAAGATTGAGAAAAAAAAAACCTTCATGTTTTTTAACTGCGTTCTTGCAGCAGCAGGCCTGCATGACCATTCTGCCATGGGCCCGTGGCCTCTCCCTGCCTAAAAAGAGGCAGAAAGGGTGCTATTCTCTACCAGGCATCCGGGTACCAGGGGAATAGCAGTCCTGCAGGTTCCTTTTCCAGGAACATGCTGAGGATCCCACAACACCAGGATCCTTGAGGTCAAGCCCTAATGCATGCGTGCCTTTGGGGGTGTTGTGATTATCAGGGAGCAGGGCTCCTTTCCTTTCCAGACCTGGCTTCTTTCAAGTATGCCTTGTTCTTCAGGACTATTCTCATCACGTCTTCCTTTACCTTTTAATTAAGTTGGCATTTATTACGTCTATACCAGGAGCCTAAACTGTGTGAGGTTTAAAGATCAAAAAGACTGAACCTAAAGGGAAACCAGCAAGAATGAAACACACTAGGAACCCTGAGATAAAACCCTTACTCATGTTATATGGATACAACTGAATTTAAAGAATATATGGAACACCTCATAGGAGGAAGGGGCTGTGCAACAGGCCGGAGTGCAGGTGAGGACAACTGTGGTCCTCCAGGAACTCTTCCTCCAGAAGAAAGCGCCCTCCCAGAGCCAGGCCTTGGTGCCACGTTCTTCCCCTCACTCCTCTTGATTGAAAGCTAAGGGTTAACAGAAAGCACCCCTGTGGAATCTGGCCTGGGGCGGTCCCCTGGCACCTGTCAGCGCCATGTCTCCAGGCAGGAGGTGGCTGGACCAGGCCTGGAGCTCCCAAGTGGAGGACTTCACTAGGCAGACATGGCCTGTGCTCTCCCAGAACACAGGCTCTAGTCCCTGTGGCCAGGCCCTCGTGGGAAGAGGTGCTTTGGAACTGTATGTCCAGAAGACTGGAGATCCCTGGATGGAGGGGGCAGGGGGACCCTAGGATGGAGAGTCTGGGGAGCACCTAGAGAGAAGGGGCTGAGAACCCTAGGACAAAGAGAGCCGGGTGGACCTGGATGCAAGGGGCTGGAGGACCCTAGCATAGAGTTGGGTGGACAGCCCAGGAAAGCCTGGCTCCGGGATTGCGGTCCCCGGTGTGGGACCTGCGTCCCTCTGCCGCGGGCGAACTGCCAGCTGCCCACCCTCGAGCCCGCCACCCACCTGGGCACGCCCTGGCATAGTCGAAGCAGCAGTCCCCGGTAAGGCGGCAGGCTTGGTCGCAGAAGCACGTCCCGTAGACCCGGTCCTGCCTCCAGCCGCTGGCGAAGCAGGCGGGGTCCCGGCCGGGGCAGCAGCGCCCGGCGTCCGCGCAGCCGGCCAGGGCCCGGGCCACAGCCGCGCCAGCACGCACAGCGCCATCCACAGCGTCCTCATGGCGCGCGCTCTGCACACCTTCAGGGAGGGCAAGTGCCGGGGTTCCTCGGAGAGCGCCGGCCCCGGAGCAGCCCGGCCCGGCCCTGCCCCGCGCCGGCCCCCGCCCCTCCCCGGCCCTGGCGGCGCGCCCGTCGGGAGCCGGGCGGGGACCGGCGGGGAGGGCGCCTCCGCCTGGGCGCCCGCGATCGACGCTCGGGACCCCGGCCCCCTGCCCACGGCGCCCATGGCCCAGCCCGCGGGGACGGCCGGGAGGCAGCGGAAAAGCAGGTGCTCCAGGATCTCAGGGAGCGACCGTGCCCGCCAGCCTCCCCGCCAAGGGCGGCCACATCGCCTGGCTCCAAACTCGGCTTCCCGACTTCTGGGGACAGGTTAGCTAGTCGGCAGCTTGGCTCCGAAGCCAGGAGCCGTATCGCACTCGATGGGCACGAACCGGGCTCAGTCGCACGGCTCGCCCAGACTTAGCCCAGAAAGCCACGATGTACTTTTCCCAGAACACCCAGTTCCCCTCCACAACCTCCCCAGCCACTGAATCGAGAGATAAGACTGAAGAAACGTCCTTTCTTTCTGCAGCATTTTCTAATGGGTTTTTCCTGCCCCAGGAAAATGCCACTTTGTTTCACCGAAGAATCAATTAATGATACATAGACTATCAACGGTGCCTAGCTTTCTGTTAAAGCAGATTTCCCCAAAGAAATTCTGCTTGATGGTATTGCAGAATTAATTTCCGCTTTAATCAAGCGCAATCCTAACTTCGTATAGACATTTTCTTCCACCTTTTTCTCCAAATATATTTTCTGCACTCCTTTTGTTAACCAAAAAGTTCTGGACGTTTCATTTTCTTTTATGTTTTTAAACATTTAACGATTCATGGTTTTTGTAAGAAACTGAGACCATAAAGTTGTATCTGAGAAATCTAATTAATTTCAGAATAATTTTTTCCTTTCTCATATGAAGACTTCTCAAAGAATTCCCATACTCTTCAGAGACTAGGAAAGTAACAAAAGGGGGAAAAAAAAACTTGGCTGCGAAAATAAACAATACAATAATCACACATAAAAAATTAAGCAAAAAAGCTGTGACATGAAAAAATTGAATCTTTTATAAGAATTGTATCTTATAAACTGAAATCACAGATGAAGTTTGACAAGGATACAAAGCAATTTTCCCCCACTGTCCAAAGAAAACACACTCTAAAATAAAAAAGAAATCTTTTCTTTGTGATTATTTATACTAGTAAATCTCAGGCTTGGAAATAATCTTATTTTCCTCTTTAGGTAAGTCTCTCTTTTTGCAATTTAATTTAAAAAGATTTACTTTTTAATATTTTTAGTTATTGGTAGTTGATATTAAATAACTTTGTCAGCAAATTATACCCTTTGCTTTTACCTGTGTGTGTACATTTTATTAGCATCTTCATACTAACTCATTCATGTAATTTATCTCCCACGTCTTCCTTAAGGCTGTTTGCTTTATGGAATGCCTTTAGCTAGAGACTTGTTCTGTAATGTCTTAAGAATCTGGACTCATTCCAGGAAAACATAAATGCTCCACAGACAAGTTCATTTTCAGATACAGAAAGTAGAAGATGACCTCCGGTTTAAGAGAATTAAAAATACAATGCCCAATGCTTCCTCATATACTTTTTATCATCCCTTTCTCCTTATACTCAGACAAAACCTAAAATCTAAAATCAAAAACAGGAAGTTGAGAGTCTGTTCAGAAAGATTGGGTCCAGTTCTGACTCTATGATCTTGGACAGTTCGCCTCCAGTGTTCTCATCTCAAATAAAGAATAAACACCGAAATCACATTGATTATATTCTTTGCAGCCAAAGATGGAGAAGCTCTATACAGTCAACAAAAAACAAGACCGGGAGCTAACTGTGGCTCAGATCATGAGCTCCTTATTGCCAAATTGAGACTTAAATTGGAGAAAGTGGGCAACACCACTAGACCATTCAGGTATGACCTAAATCAAATCCCTTATGATTATACAGTGGAAGTGAGAAATAGATTTAAGGGTCTAGATCTGGTAGATAGAGTGCCTGATGAACTATAGAATGAGGTTCGTGACATTGTACAGGAGACCGGGATCAAGACCATCCCCATGGCAAAGAAATGCAAAAAAGCACAATGGCTGTCTGGGGAGGCCTTACAAAGAGCTGTGAAAAGAAGAGAGGCAAAAAGCAAAGGAGAAAAGGAAAGATATAAGCATCTGAATGCAGAGTTCCAAAGAATAGCAAGAAGAGATAAGAAAGCCTTCTTCAGAGATCAATGCAAAGAAATAGAGGAAAAGAACAGAAGGGGAAAGACTAGAGATCTCTTCAAGAAAATTAGAGATACCAAGGGAACATTTCATGCAAAGATGGGCTCGATAAAGGACAGAAATGGTCTGGACCTAACAGAAGCAGAAGATATTAAGAAGAGGTGGCANTCTTCTCTTGTGTTGTTGGAAGATGGTGTTTGCTATGACCAGTGCATTTTCTTGGCAAAACTCTATTAGTCTTTGCCCTGTTTCATTCCTCATTCCAAGGCCAAATTCGCCTGTTACTCCAGGTGTTTCTTGACTTCCTACTTTTGCATTCCAGTCCATTATAATGAAAAGGACATCTTTTTTGGGTGTTAGTTCTAAAAGATCTTGTAGGTCTTCATAAAACCGTTCGCGGGCAGGAATCCCTCAGAAGAAATGGAGTAGCCATCATGGTCAACAAAAGAGTCTGAAATGCAGTGATGCAATCTCAAAAATGACAGAATGATCTCTGTTCGTCTCCAAGGCAAACCAGACAAAGCCAACACACACACAAAAAAAACTACAGGCCAAAATCAGTGATGAACATAGATGCAAAAATCCTCAACAAAACTTTAGCAAACAGAATTCAGCAACACCTCAAAAAGCCCATACACCATGATCAAGTTGGATTTATTCTACAGGTGTAAAGATTCTTTAGTGTATGCAAATCAATCAATGTAATACACAATATTAACAAATCAAAAGATAAAAACCATATGATCATCTCAATAGATGCAGAAAAAGCCTTTGACAAAATTTAGCACCCATTTATTATTAAAACTCTTCAAAAAAATGGGCATAGAAGGAACCTACCTCCACATAGTAAAGGCCATATATGATAAGCCTACAGCAAGCATTATTTTCAATGGTGAGAAACTGAAAGCATTATCCCTAAGATCATGAACAAGACAAGGGTGTCCACTTTCCCAACCATTGTTCAACATAGTTCTGGAAGTCCTAGCTACAGCAATCAGAGAAGAAAAAGAAAGAAAAGAAATCCAGAGCAGAAAATAAGAAGTAAAGCTCTCACTGTTTGCAGATGACATGATACTGTACATAGAAAACCGTAAAGATAGTATCAAAAAATTACTAGAGCTAATCAGTGAATTTAGCAGTGTTGCAGAATACAAAGTCAATACACAGAAATCACTTGCATTTCTATATACTACAATGAAAATTCAGAAAGAGAAATTAAGGACTCAATCCCATTTACCATTTCAACAAAAAGAATTAAATATCTAGCAATAAACTTACCTAAGGAGACAAAAGAACTGTACACAGAAAATTATAAGACACTAATGAAAGAAATCAAAGATGGCATAAACTGATGGAGAGATATTTCATTTTCCTGGGTAGGAAGAATCAAATGGTGAAAATGACTATACTACCAAATGCATCCTACAGATTCAGTGTGATCCTTATCACATTAACAATGGCATTTTTCACAGAACTAGAACAAAAACAACAACAAAAAATCGCAATTCATATGGAAACGCAAAAGCCTCCGAATAGCCAAAGCAATCTTGAGAAAGAAGAATGGACATGGAAGAATCAACCTTCCTGACTTCAGACT
Organism: Aepyceros melampus; assembly: GCA_006408695.1. Taxonomy (NCBI): domain Eukaryota; kingdom Metazoa; phylum Chordata; class Mammalia; order Artiodactyla; family Bovidae; genus Aepyceros; species Aepyceros melampus. Next base: position 257,971 of record SJXQ01009813.1, on the reverse strand, counting down.
ATACTACAAAACTACAGTCATCAAGTCAGCATGGTACTGGCACAAAAACAGAAATATAGACCAATGGAACAAGAGAGAGAACCCAGAGATATACCCATGTACCTATGGGTACCTTATTTTTGACAAAGGAGGCAAGAATATACAGAATAGGGCGAAGATAGCCTCTTCAATAAATGGTGCTGAGAAAACTGGACAGCTACATGCAAAAGAATGCAGTTTGATCACTCCCTAATGTCATACACAAAGATAAACTCAAAATGGATCAAAGACCTAAATGTAAGACTAGAAACTTCGAACTCTTAGAGGAGAACATAGGCAGAGAACACTTGATGACATAAACCAAAGCAAGATCTTCTATGACTCACCTCTTAGAGTAATGGAAATAAAAGCAAAATAAACAAATGGGATCTAATTAAAGCTTTTGCACAGGAAAGGAAACTAGAGGCAAGGTGAAAAGACAGCCCTCAGAATGGGAGAAAATAATAGCAAGGAAACAATTGATAAAGAATTAATTTTGAAAATATACAAGCAGTTTATACAACTCAATACCAGAAAAGCAAACAACCCAAATCAAAAAGTAGGAAAGGGTCTTGAAGAGACATTTCTCCAAAGAAGAATACATTGCTAGCAAGTACATGAAAAGATGCTCAACATCACTCATTATTAGAGAAATCAAATCAAAACTATAATGACATAACACCTCACACCAGTCAGAATGGCTATCATCAGAAAGACTACAAACAATAGATACTGGAGAGGTTGTGGAGAAAAGGAAACACTCTTGAGTTGCTGGTGGGAATGTAAACTGATACTGCCATTGTAGAGGAAGGTATGCTGCTGCTGCTGCTGCTGCTGCTGCTAAGTCGCTTCAGTCATGTCTGACTCTGTGCAACCCCATAGAAGGCAGCCCACCAGGGTCCCCCGTCCCTGGGATTCTCCAGGCAAGAACACTGGAGTGGGTTGCCATTTCCTTCTCCAATGCATGCAAGTGAAAAGTGAAAGTGAAGTCACTCAGTCATGCCTGACTCTTAGCAACCCCATGGGCTGCAGCCAGAGACTCCTTAAAAAGCTAGGAATAAAACCACCATATGACCCAGCAATCCCACTCCTAGGCATATACCCTGAGGAAATCAAAACTGAAAAAGACACATGTAACCCAATGTTCACTGCAGCACTATTTACAATAGCTAGAACATGAAGCAACCTAGATGTCCATTGATAGATGAATGAATAAAGAAGTTGTGGTACATATACACAATGGAATATTACTCAGCCATAAAAAGGAGCACATCTGAGTCAGTTCTGATGAGATGGATGAACCTAGAACCTATTATGCAGAATGAAGTGAGTCAGAAAGGTAAATATCATATTCTAACGTATATATATGGAATCTAGAAAGATGGTACTGAAGAATTTGTTTACAGGGCAGCAATGGAGAAACAAACATAGTGAATAGACTTATGGACATGGGGTAGAGGGGAGAAGAGAATGAGATGTATGGAAAGAGTACCATGGAAGCTTACATTACCATATGTATGATAGACAGCCAATGAGAATTTGCTGTATGGCTCAGGAAACTCAAACACGGACTCTGTAGAATTCTAGAGATTGGAAGGAAGATAGGAGGGAGGTTCACAAGGAGGGGATATATGTAATACCTATGGCTGATTCATGTTGAGGTTTGACAGAAAACAACAAAATTCTGTAAAGCAATTATTTTTCAATTAAAAAAAATAAATATTGATATCCTTATCCTCATTTTAAAAGAAAATAGAGAAGAAACTAAAGCACTGAAGTGCACTCAGGCAGGTAAATAGCCCCAGCTGAATTTCTAACTTCAAATCCAGTGTAACTTGCCCCATGCCATATTTTCACATATCTCAGAAATGGTCAAGTCCTCTTTATCCCATTCCCTTCTGAGTCCATAATGCAATCATTTGAAGAAAACTTTTATTTTATTTTTTTTAAATTAATTTTTATTTTTTAGTTTGTTTTGCTTTACAATACTGTATTCGTTTTGTTACACATTGACATGAATTAGCCATGAGTGTACATGAACTCCCAATCCCGACCCCCACCTCCACCCTCCCGCCCCACACCCTCTCTCTGGATTATCCCCGTGCATCAGTCCCTAGCATCCTGCATCCTGCATCAAACCTGGACTGGCAATTCGTTTCGCTTATGATATCACACATGTTACATTGCCACTCTGCCAACCCATCCCACCCTCTTCCTCTCCCACAGAGTCCAAAAGGCCATTCTATACAACTGTGTCTCTTTTGCTGTCTTGCGTACAGGTTTATCATTACCATCATTCTAAATTCCATATATATGTGTAAGTATACTGTATTGATGTTTTTCTTTCTGGCTTACTTCACTCTGTATAATCGGCTCCAGCGTCATCCACCTCATTAAAACTGATTCAAATGTATTCTTTTTAATAGCTGAGTAATACTCCATTGTGTATATGTACCACAAAACAGTGTGGAGATTCCTTAAAAAATTGCAAATAGAACTGCCTTATGATCCAGCGATCCCACTGCTGGGCATACACACCGAGGAAACCAGAATTGAAAGAGACACGTGTACCCCAATGTTCATCGCGGCACTGTTTGTAATAGCCAGGACATGGAAGCAACCTAGATGTCCATCAGCAGATGAATGGATAACCTGGACTGGCAATTCGTTTCGCTTATGATATCACACATGTTACATTGCCACTCTGCCAACCCATCCCACCCTCTCCCTCTCCCACAGAGTCCCGATTATACAGAGTGAAGTAAGCCAGAAAGAAAAACATCAATACAGTATACTTACACATATATATGGAATTTAGAATGATGGTAATGATAAACCTGTACGCAAGACAGCAAAAGAGACACAGTTGTATAGAATGAAGAAAACTTTTAAAGGATAGCTATCAAAAGCACATCAAATTTTACTACACTCAATTACTCCACAATATTTAAAACTACATTAAACAATATCAGGCACAGAAGGTCCTGCCTAGTGGCTGGAACATAGAGTATGCTCAGTCTTATTTGCATTGCTATCACTGCATTTTGTGAATATGAACTGAACAGAGATCATTTTACACTCTTTTAGATTAGTGATTATAAGATATAGCAACCATGATTATTTTGTCAAAAATAGACCAATTCATTCAGGTCCCCACCTTGCCTTATTTTTATTAAAAAATAATTTTTAAATATAAAAAACATATTTTATTCTCCAAAAAAAGCATAGAGTTTCACTGGCAATATCTCTACACTATTTGATCAATAAATTCATCATTCATATTCTGCTACATGTCAGTCTAGCTGCAACACAATGCCTATTAATAAGTATTTTACTACATTTCTCAAAAATTAAAATACTTTTCTTGAAATTGGGAAACATAAGCTAGAGCCATATCCACAAGTTTTTAAGGGAGGATGCCTCCATGAATACATTATCTCTTGCCTTTGCCTTTTATGTGCTGGTGCAGAACTGTCACCGCAATGGAACACAGCGGGTGACCTTAGAGCACTCAACATCCCTTTGTGTTCTGTAGCTTGCAGGAGCTTTAAAATTGCAAAGTTCATAATTATATTAAATAACACAATATAGAACACCACTCTTTCCTGCAAATCCCTATCATTAATAAACATCCCATCCCTTCACATCAGCCATAAATGCATTAGGCAGCACAGCTGTTTTAGACTAGAGCACACTTTTAAAAACAGAGGAGCAAATCAAATTAAATAACCACATCTCCTTTATTTTGCAAATTACAGAAGAATTAAAAGTAATTCTTCTTACCGAAGGTTTATTTCTCTCTATGAATGCAGACATTCCAAATCCTGATTTGGTTTTCTATGCTGAAAATATGCTGTCATTTTGCAATTCATTTAAAAAGAAGGAGAAATAAAAAGTTGATGCTTTCCAGAAAAAAATATTTTGTAAAGAACTAGTTACATAATAACTTTGCTAGCTGTTTTATCTTCTTCATCATAGAAAAAATGGTATTAATTTGTCCATATATACAATGAGGTCTTTGGCTAATCATCCTCTTGTCTTTAGAGACTTTGCCAAAAAAGTTATCTTCTGTATTCAAGCTTTCAGAGTTGCAAGTCTTGTTCTGGCTCAGAGTTAAATAATGAGAAAGGTCCTGACTGTTATGCCTGTGATATGCCACAAGTGACCTCTCTGGCCACAGCCCATAATCAGCAGGTGCCCAATGGCTGGACTACAGGAAAAAGCCTCTTGGTCATCCAGGAGTCAGCTGGGTTGGGGCCTCCATAGCTAAACACCCCCACTTTCACTCATGGGCATGCTTCATTCAGAATCTAATGTTCTTGCATGTAGCTTCTCCAAACACCATTGGAAATGGAAAATGATGATACCCTTAGAGTGAGACTATTCCACTGCTCAACTACGGGTTGGCATACAAAGAGTGCTAGGTCAACATTTCAACATTTGTTAAGTGAGTCAAGGAGTGGCTGTCACTGTGTGAATGCTGAAGTTTTCTCTTCCTGATTCTGAGATCTGTTATAATGTATGTTATTCACTCAGTGGTATCTGGCTCTTTGCAACCCCATGGACTGAGCCTGCCAGGCTCCTTTGTTCATGGCAAGAATACTGAAGGGGGTATCATTCCCTTCTCCAGAGGATCTTCCCAACCCAGAGAGCGAACCCATGTCTCTTGCATTGCAGGTAGATTCTTTACCATCTGAGCCACTAGGGGAGCCCATTGTAAGGCATAGATCCTTCATTCTCAGTAATTTGCCCTTGGACACATAGCCTGCCAAAGGTCCCTAAAAGTGCCAAAGTCATGAGACATAAGAGTAAAGACAGGGGAAGGCAAGAGAGCTATCAGGATTATGAACTGACATTGTTTGAACTAGATTGTTTACATGTTACTTATTCAATTGTTATAATGAATAAGCAAGGGAAATACTTATAGCTTCTGTTTTTCAAGTTAGAGAACTGAGTTGCTCTTAAGTGAAAATATTTGCTCAAATACTATAAATATTAAAATTAGCATTAGAACTCACATAATCTTTGGCTATTTCTATTGGGCAGCTCTGCCTTTTCTACACATATCCAAGAATCAAATACATTCTCCTTTCTGTCTAGGGAAATGAATTTCAAGTTTGAAACTATTAGGTCATAGAGCAATAACTGAACTATTTCACTTCCTTATAAAGGAAACTTCTCTTATTAATGATACTATAAAACAGAAAGAGACAATCTGTAAATTCTTACTATCTAAAGTCAATAAAATTGACAGCACCTATAAAACAATCACTCTTCTGATTTGCTGATAGGTTTTACTTGATCAAATGGATACACTAAGTTCTTCCTGTTCTTAATACAAAAGACACAAGATATTGAGAGAGGAATATAGTCAAATGCATGTATAACATTGAGAAAAATGCCAAGCAATAACTAATTCATAGAAAATGATGTGGGACCTGAGAGATGAAAACTATTCATTTTCTAGGCCATTTGGTTCAAGAACATGAAGCTTAATTCATGCTAGGGAAGATCAGTCAATCTTTTGCATCTACAGATTCAGCATCCAGGGAGTCAACCAACAAAAGATCAAACAGAGAAAAAAATTCCAGAAAGTTCCAAAACACATGACTTAAATTTGTCATACACTGGCAACTACTACATAGTATTTATATTATGTTAGGTATTATAAATGATCTAGAGATGATTTAAGGTATATCATGGATATGCATGGGTTATATGAAAACATTATGCCATTTCACACAAGCAACTCGAGCATTTGAGGGATTTGGGGATCTTCAGGGGTCCTGGAGCCCATTACCCTCCAGGGACAGAGGAATGACTATAATATTTGAGTTGGATCTAGAATAGTGGATATTCCATAAAGCAAAATAAAAGGGCAAGATAATTAAACCGAAAGTTTTACCAAATATAAAGTGAAGCAGGGAAAGTCTGGAGCAAAGGCCCAGGAAGTCTCATGGTAGGTCGCAGGTAGCATGAAGTCTCATGTAAAGTTGCATCAATTCATTCTCCTAATTTCTCTTTTAGCAACATCAATTCAGGAAACTTTCTGAGTACCAAAACGAGGTCAGGTACACATTTTCCTTACTCTGAGCTCTTCCCTCTCATAGCACTGATCTTTGTTTCTTTATAGATATTTGCATGATTTGTTTATATGCCCTGCGCCCAGTGGGCAGTAAAGATTATGAGAAGGGGGACCCCATGTGGTATTGTTCTTCCTTTTATCCCTAGCACAACATCTAACATATTAGCAGGCACTCAAAATGAAAAAAAAATCAAATCAATAAATGTTGAGAGAAATCACAAAGATGAGACAAGTGGGGACAAGAACACCAAGAGATTATTGGATGTTGCTTGTTCTGTGGACAATGGAAACCACTTATTTTCCCAGCAGTGGGAGAAGGCTGCATTAAAGGTTAACTTGGGTTGCAGAGTAGAGGACTGGTTGCTGAGAGCAGAGCCTGGGGGCAAGAAGACTAGTTAAACAAATGTATTAGGATTCTGACTAAGAGATAATGAGGCCCCAAACTAGAACAGTGATTAGACTTGGAGCAAAAAAAGTGGAAGGACACAAGGGACAGGTATCAGAATTTGTTGACTGATGGAGAAGTGGCATAGGGAGGAGTCAGTTATGATTACCATGAACATCAGATACTGCCATGAAAGCAAAATCTGAAATTTAAAGAAAAGGACTGGTTCTTTTTGGTAGGACCATTTTGATGATAAATGTGTGCTCGGATTCATACACAGCTTAGCTTACAGAGCTGAAATCATTGTATATTAAATATTGAAACAATACAAACTCAAACTTGAAAACAATTCTCATGAACTGAGTGAGATTATTTATTTTCTTTGGGGGCTGCATGGAAAATGTTTTTGAATAGGTAATTCATAATAAGAAGAATATAACATGATGAAGTGTATACAGTAGAAATTCAATTTCCATCCCACCCATTCCTCTTATTGTTTTAAATGCTCTACCAAAAGGCAACCTCTTTTATCACGTTTCTGTGTATTTTAAGTACTACTAATTATCAATGGCACCCCACTCCAGTACTCTTGCCTGGAAAATCCCATGGACAGAGGAGCCTGGTGGGCTGCAGTCCATGGGATCGCTACTAGTCGGACAGAGCTGAGCGACTTCCCTTTCACTTTTCACTTTCATGCATTGGAGAAGGAGATGGCAACCCACTCCAGTGTTCTTGCCTGGAGAATCCCAGGGATGGGGGAGCCTGTTGGGCTGCCGTCTTTGGGGTCGCGCAGAGTCGGACACGACTGAAGCGACTTAGCAGCAATTATCAAAAAAAAGGTCAAATGAGAAAACAATGAATTTATTTTGAAAAGATTTGAAGTAAACTGCTGAAACTGTCAATGAAAATAGATAATAGCAAATTATTTTAAACTACAAATGCATCATAGCTTTCTGCTTTCCTATTCTTCTGAAAAAAAATAAGTTAAAATGCCTTGCTAACTTTTCAAGCTTAAGAGTCACTCCCAATGCTGTGTTGAAACATGTAAAGTGTAAAAGGATCTCACTGATAGTGAGGGACAAGTAATCCTATGAATAAAATAGCACAGAGTCCTATATAGAGCAACACAGACCAGATGATGTTACTATGTATTACACATCCTCCAGGAGCCTGGTTATCCTCCACTACCTGACACCAGAGCAAAATAACATCTGAATGAAAGGGAATTTTGAGGACAGCACCTGAAAATAATTGCAGTGATGTAACAGGTAACATCACTTCCCTGGTGGCTCAGACAATAGAGAATCTGCCTGCAATGCAAGAGACCCGAATTTGATCCCTGGGTCAGAAAGATCCCCTGGAGAAGGGAATGGCTACCCACTCTGGCATTCTTGCTTGGAGAATCCCATAGACAGAGGAACCTGGTTGGCTACAGTCCCTGGGGTCACAAAGAGTTGGACAAGACTGAATGACTAATACTTTCACTTTGCAGGTAAGACACCATTCCCCCTTAACAGCAAAAGGTAGTTAGTTCTTAAAAAATGATCATCCTAGCATTTTACTGAGGTATTGCTTTCTTGCATCTCTCTTTTAGATCACGGCAACTAAACTATAATCAATACTGTTATCCCTATCTCGGAGTTGGCTTCTCTCCATCTTGATCATTCACGTTTTTGGCTCAAGGACTCAGGGCCCCACCATAGCCTTTCTACAGGTTACATCAGTAAAATTTTCATTTGTTCTGCTGATTAAAAACCTGGGCCCTGAAAACATAGTAACTGACACAGCTGCTGCACCATCCATTGAAATAACCATACAGAAATGTACAGATTCTTCAAATGTTCATATAGGCATACCTTGGAGATATTGCAGGTGTGGTTCCAGACCACCACAATAAAGTTAACACTGCAATAAAGTGAGTCACATACATCTTTCAGTTTCCCAGTGCATATAAAAGTCATATTTATACTAGACTGTAATCTAGTAAGAGAGTGATAGCATTGTGTCTAAAAAATGTACATACTTTAACTGAAAAATAGTGCTGTTGGAAAACTGCACCAATAGACTTGCTCAATGCAAGCTTGCCAGGAACCTTCAATTTGTAAAAACACAGTATCTTTGAAGCACAATAAAGCAAATGCAATGAAATGAGATATCCTTGTACTTCCCATTGACGGTGATCATCATGGCTCTGCTTTCATTTGCTACTCTATTTTCCTTCACCTTGCAATGATTAATCAAGGAGAAGAAGGTAGTAAATAGGGTCTAATGAAAGAGCGTACATATGATAGTCAGAAAAGTGATGCTTCATGAAACATTCTTTCTAAACAAAAGAAAAGCTGGGACCTAAAAATGATCTTCTGTATTGAAACCGGTCCCTAAGTAACGGTTGATAGTGCTTCACTCAAAACCAGAGACTAACCTGAAAAGCAGACCTGACAAGGAGTATATCTCTATTTTGATGATATTCCTTCCCTAGTGGCTCAGACAGTAAAGAATCTACCTGCAATGAAGGAGACCTGGGTTCGATTCCTGGGTCAGGAAGATCTCCTGGAAAAGGAAATGGCTACCCACTCTAGTGTGTATTCTTGTATCTAGTATTCTTGCCTGGAGAATTCCATGGACAAAGGAGCCTGGTGGGCTACAGTCCCTGGGGTCACAGAGTCAGACACAACTGTATGACTAACACTTTCACCATCATATGCAAAAATAAATAAATAAATAAATAAAATCACTTCGAGAAACATCCGAACACAGCAATTTCATTGTATCAATTATTCCCCCTCAGTTCATGAGCAACATTACTAAGTGCTGACATCAATTCCACTAGGGTTCTCCCCGCACCCTCGCCTTTGGACGTGACTAAAGAATTTGTTAGTGGCATATCATAGGGGTGGCCGTTTCTATAACTTGAGCTGCATACAGAGAATAGAATTTTTAGAGCCCAGAATCTGTTTCAACTGCCCTTCACTGCACAGTTCAAGAGTAAGTCCAAGAAAAGTAAGCGATTTGCCTGAGGTCACACAGCTAGGAAGCAGTGAAACAAGCTTAAAGCCAGCAAGTGCTGGCTGCAAACCTGGTTTCTTCTTTGTGCTCTTTTACCTGTAACAATCAAACACTAGCAGGAACAGATGGAACTCTCAGAAATGGTGACCAGAGAGAGAGGGGGATGACAGAATAATGTATAGACCTGGGACAGAGGTAAAAGAAATTAACATGGGAGATGATTCCGCCAGGAATCATAAGATTCCTGATGTTTGCAGAGGAAGTAGAGGAAGACGTTGCCTCCCCTGTGACCTGAAGGAATAAGGAGCAGGGGGAATTGCATCTATAACAAAGGTCTTCAGGAATCATGGCCTTGGAAAGCAACACAGCCTCTGATAAAGCTCTGTCAGGAGGAAACCAGAGAGGAAAACGCAGATCTCATTTTCTCCCATCCTCCAGTCCTCTACTAGTGCCTCCCACTGGCCTTGCCTAGCAAAAGTTAGAAGGCAGAGAAGCCTCAATGATGCTTTGCTAGGGTCACGGGAGGTAGCCTGAAGATGCAGAGATACAGAATATCCAGGACAATATTCCTTAGGCTTTCCAGCCTTTTGCTTTGCACTTTTGTCTTCCTTACCATCTACCTTCCTTCACTGAGACAAAATTTAGTACAGTTAATGAATCCACTCCAGTGTTCTTGCCTGGAGAATCCCAGGGACGGGGGAGCCTGGTGGGCTGCCATCTCTGGGGTCACACAGAGTCAGACACGACTGAAGCGACTTAGCAGCAGCAGCAATGAATAATGATGGCCCATTCAAAAATAGCATCATATTCTATGAGAGAATTTATCTAAAATTTACTCAAATAGAGTAGAAGTCTGTAGATGAAATATAATGAGTAGGTATAACCTGCAATATTTAAAAATAATTAATCTCAAAAGTAATCATCTCAGCACTCTGACTCATTAGCTGACAGGAAACATTGTAATTATATGTTTTGTGCACAGAACAATTTTAATTAATAAGCAGGACATATTTATTCAAAAATTATAATAAGACATCATTATTTGCAGAACATGAACTTTGATGGTAGGTGTTGGCATCTTGTTGAGTTCTAAGGAATGAACTTCCGGATATTATACAAGATTGCTTCAAGATCTCAAACAAATTAACTTGTGCAGTCGGCTATTATCTACACTGACAATTGTTTGTGGTTGTGAATCGCCCACACCTTATGTGATGTCCAAAAGTACTTCAGTAAGATATTATGAGCCACAGCAGGTGTAGGTGGTATAAAGTCATTTCGGTAATAAAATAGAGTTCAAAGTGTCAATTTAATGCAGAAGCATTGCTATTAATAACAAATATTAATAATATAGGTAGAAGCCTCCAAAACTGTGTTTCCTTTCATTTTAAGGGCAAAACTATGAAGGGAGAGGTGAGGATAAGGAAGTTGTCTGCAGACTCCACCTTTCTTTGCTTTAGCAACAATCCACGCAGATTGTTAAGAAGGGCTCTAACTTCTTGCCTTTCCAAAACAGGATACAAGGAAGTCACTCTGACGTAGACAAGAAAGATGACACACAAGGAGTCTGACTTGAGATGTACCCTTTCAAGGTTATTTTCTTTAGTTGGGAGGTTTAGCTATGTGTGGGTTTGGGGCACCCACATACCCCCATGACCACTGAGACCTAGATCCTGGAGAGAATCCAGGGCTGCCTTAAATCAAAAGGCAACAGATGTTATTTCTCCTTATAAGTCTTTCTAAAATGTGGATTTAAAAAGGGCAAACAATCAGAATAGACTAACTCGACTTGCAAAAGCTACCTGAATTATAGATAAGACTTTATATTAATATTACCTGATGGAAATGATTTCTAAATCATATGAGTTAGTGAAAAGTTTTTTTTTTTATCCTAAAAAGAAGAAAGAACCAAATGTTTCCTAGTTGAAAAAAATGTCTTGAGCAAAATGTCTGTGAACATACATTTTTAAATTTCTCAGATAAAAACAGTTTTGAGGGAGGAGGCTCTCAAAAAACTGTCCTGATGTTCTCCTATTATACTAAGAAAAAAATCTCTCCAAATGTTGAGATTATCTTTAGCTGTTAGTGTGTGTTCCTTAATGACCTGCCCCTAAAAAGAACATCATTTAAGCAAGAAAATAATCAAGGTGACCGAGGACCTTAAAAATTACTTCAGAACATGTACACAGTCTTGCTTGATAAATATTCTCTTTCCATTATTTTCAGAGTCAGAAATAACTTCTCTATATTTTGAGTTTTATCAAAACACTTGTTCTGGAACTTTCTGATATATTGCACATTTTAACTGTAATATAGTTGTATGTATAAGTGTCTTATCACACTGGCTAGGATAAGAAGTGAGCCTGAATCAATCACCTTATTCCTTTTTGTAGATAAACTATCTCCACGAACATTAAAACTATCTGCCTTGCATTTCAAACTAAACACATGCTTTCACATAAACTGTCTCATTTGGTCTGCACAATAACCCTGTGAGGAAAACAGGGCAGCAATTATTGCCCCCATTTCTTGGATGAAGAAGCAGGCTTACGAAAGTTAATGTGGCTTACTTCAGGTCTCATGGCTGAGTGGTTATGGATCTCTGACTCATAATTAGGTCCAGCTCAGGAAATACATATTTGTTGAATGTTTCAAAATCACAATCCTGGGTCTTTTGGGTACAAGATAGGGTACAGGTGATAGATTAACAGATAAAAGAAAAGTTAACATTTACATAGAACATATCATTTGAGAGCTCTTTTATAAGACCTTTAAAGACTTATCTCATGTAATCCCATAACAAGCCTATGGAGGTAGGCTATCGTCTTTGTCACATTACAGACAAGGAAGTTTAGCAGATAATTAACTTTCACGAGATCACAGGGACAATACTGACTTCAGACTCATGTTCTTAACCATTATACACACAGCCTCTAGAGATTCAAATTCTAATGACATTTTTTAATGCTTCATGGCCATCAATGGCAAAGGATGAATTAAAAAAAATTGAACATGAGTCTGTGAAAACACATATGCCCACAGAGGCAGGCGCAGGTAGATATAACTTGTCTATCTCTATATATGCCTATGCATCTGTCTGATGGAACTTGTGGACGACTGATGATCTCATTATGTACGGCTTCCAATCCATTTAGGCCATTCAAAGAGAAACCCTAGATGAGTGAGATTTTCTAAGCCTTATCTTTAAATAGGGAGGAAAAAAGAAAAAGAAGAACTTCCCAGATTGGAGACACACCTTTCCACATTTAACTTTCCAAATCTTTCTCAAAATATCTTTGTATTTAAAAGAATCCATAGCCTTTGCAAAAAGTGAAGAGAAAATAGACTTGAGGAAGATGTTTCTCTCTCTGTGAATCAGGAGACATGATTCTTCTGTGCAATGCTTTACCATCATCTGCTAAAGATGTGTGTGCAAATATCAGTCTTGCAAACAGACAATGTTTGCACTACATTGAGGCTAACTTACCATCTGGTTATCAGAAGTTTGGAGTCCAGATTGTACAGTTTCCCATGTGTTTCCTTTAATGCCAAATGGAATGATGGGGTTTTGATAACAAGTATCCATGCACTGGGCTGACAGCATATTCTTATGTAAAGTAACAGGAATAGTGCATGTAAGAGAAATGGCTTATGGTCTCGCGTCAGTTAAAGAAAAGATGAAAGCATTTTCAATGGTTCATGTGAAATATAAAATCTTAGTTCAATATGTTATATAGTCTTCTCAAAATCTGGAGAATCCCCTGATGTTCTGTACAATCATATGTCAATGTTAGGTCTAGCAGAGTACATCAACTAAAACTGCAATCACAGTAAAAAATCCTAATAAGATGCATTATTTCTGAATAAGCAAACGCCAAAAGCACAAACCCAACATAACATGAAAGATGTGATTGACTACCAGGGTTGCCTGCAGACCATAGCTTCAGGTAAAGCATCTGTCTCCCACCATTAACGAGAAAATAAACAGCATTTTCTGTTTAAAATTAACAACTGTAACATTCCAGGATTATAGGAAGAATTCTAAGTGTTTCACACTTTAGTGCTTTCACTAAATTTCACTGAATTCAACAAAATCATTACATAACAAACACATATGAGAAATTCTTAAAAGTTTTTTCCACTGAATTGCCTATTCATTTTTATCTATTCAGATTCCACAATTTTCAGGAAGGAGAATATTAAGAAAAGTAGAAATATCCTTTCCATTTTAATACCCTCTACTCTCAGTTTTAAAAACACACATTATTCATTTAATAACTTAGAATTTTCTTACTTATAGTGAACAGGTATATTCTTCTATGTAACCCAAACCACTTTTTAGCACTTTTTTTTTTTCTCAAAGTCCATTAATTCTAGTTCAGGTTATACTTTTTTGGATGACTTTGGGCAGTCAATCGCCACTATCAATATCAATAAAATAACACCATTCTTTGAAGAACTGTAATAGTAATGATGATTCAGGAATTTTTTACTTTGGGGACATTATCAAGGTTTAATATCACTATATTCAAATAGCTTCCTCCAAAGACTATCAAATCTGCTTTCAAGATTGTGCAGATGGTTGAACACAGATGAATCTAGTACTCGTATACCAATTTAATTATCTTTCCTGTAACTGTCCTACTGAGGAAATTTTAATTCAGAAATGCCCCCATACTACAGTGATAATTCAGGATGCAATGGAACAGCATAGAAAGGATGAAAAGGACAAATAACAATAATGAATGATACAGACAGGAGCAAAGAGCAAGATGCAATCACTATTTTATTTTGGTCAATGATAACTGAAGAATCCAGTATGAAATGAAAACAAAGTTTCTGTTATGTTTTTGTATAGAAGGAATAGCTCTCTGAAATATTAAAGGGAAAGAGAGTCAAAGGTTCTGATGAATTATATAAAAATAAAAGCAGAAATTAGAACAGAAAAAAGAAAACATTTTGCTCCTTAAATCTGGATAATATTTTTCAATTTATGAAGTATATAAATCACAGACTTATTATCCAAAAATATCTCTGATTCATCTGAAGCAAAATCAGATTGAAATGAGCTCTAAACCAAGTAGATCATCTTCCTAGCAAGTGACAACTTCAAGCAATCAAATTATTAAGTAATAAGCAAAGTATAAGACATTTAAGAAATATTTTCCGTGGGTACTTTGAGTTTTCTGCAAATGCAAGTTTTTCATTAAGAATTGTCCTCTGAAAAAAACAGACATGCAACTTATGGATTCAAGGATGCCCATGCCTTAGTTTATCCTCAAGAGAAGAATCAATCTGTTTTCCAGATCCAAATATGGCCTGAAATTAACCATATCCATTCTCTTAATGTTGACCATATTTATGGGTCATATGTCCCAGGAAGGTACTTGACTACTTGACTATGTGTGTGATTGTCAATTCAAGAATCCAGGAAGCATGATAAACTATTTTCCAAAACAAATAATCAGAATCCTGATTTTAACCAGAAGGACTGGAGTCCTCTAGTTATATCAATCATTTGAAAGCTGCAATCATGATTTAGTCACAAATTATATATGAGCATTTTTAACCAGAATTTGATTGAAAACTCAGGTATTCCTACCCCATATCTTCTTCTTCCTTTTTTTTTTTTTTTTTTCTCTGCAGAGAGAGGACTAGGGAGTTAGAATAAGAAGGAAGGAAAAATGGGAAATTAAATTCTACTAGAGTCTTACACAAATCCTGTGAGGTAAATTGCACTATACTTTCCTTTATAAAAATATGAGGCTAGGAACAATTAAGCAACTTGTGCCAAAGCCACAGGGGTAAGTCTAGGGCAGGCATTAATCCTAGATCAGCATGATCCTGAAGTCCACTTCACAATGTCACAGCTGATAATTCTGCTCAGAAAATTAAATAATTAAAGTGACATATTGTTATCAATAATAGGCAAACATTCCTGAATCCCTGACACTGTAAAAAGTTCTTTCCCTAAACTAAAAATAATAGCTGCAATTTATTGAGTACATACCATTTGTCTGCATCGTTTCAATTAATCTTGGTCTAGGAAGTATTATCCTTGCTTTGAAGATGAAGCTCAAAGAGATAAAATAACATGCCCTACAGCTGGCAAGAGGCAGAAGTGGAATTCACACCTGCTCTCTCTGAACCTCTGAGCCTGTGCTTTTCTTTACTATTCTATTTTGCCTCCCCTTCACAAGTTCTCCTAACTTGTGAAGTTAGGAATTTCTTCTCTTTCCAATGAGAAAATAGGTTCAGAAGGATGCTGACTGGTAACTATAGTATAGCCAGGCAGGGATTCAAATCCAGGCCTAGCTGAGTTCTGAGGTTCTGGCCACTGTACCTGGTGGACAAGGGAAATGAACAAGAATGAAAAATCAGTTCCCTCAGAGGGACAGAGTGCAGAGGAACAGATCTGCACTTTAAAACTCGTCACCACAGCTGTGGAATCCACTGCTTGGGAGCCTTGAATCAGGCTGAATACTCCACCTGCAGATACCCTGGTAGAAATAAATGGGATCAGTTTCTGACTGCCATGGAGCTCACTTGGATGCCTCACCTATTAGGATGATGTAGAAGAATCTACATTTCACAAACATTACAACTGACCCTGATTTGGTGGAAGAGGGAGTCTGGGTGAAGCTGCCAACATCAAGCTAAATCTGTTCAGAACAACACAAGATAAACAATAAAGTCTTCAAAGTCAGGAGACTGGACTTCTCTATATTGACATGAATACTGCATACGTGCTCTATAGATTGACTGTCAGACCCAGTAAAAAGCAGACTGAGAGAGAGAGAGAGAAACAGATGCAAGGATAAAATAAAACACCTTATAGGGGATTAATTATTCCACTACGTTCGCCAGAAAGTATTGATTTCCCCCCATACTGTCACAAACCTAATGTAATGAATTATTTCTTAAATTCCAAAATAATCAAGAGAGGCATTCTTTTATTATAATTCAGCTGGTAACACATTCTTTGAGCGTCCTTCATCTTAGAATGTCTTGATTTCCCCTTCATTACTGGATCTGAGACTCAGAACTGACAGTTCTTTTCTTTCAGCACTTGAAAAATGTTGCATCATTTTCTGTTGGCCTTCATGGTTTCTAGTGAGAAATTCAGTATTGTTTGAATTCTTTTTCCTCTGCCTGAAATGTGATGCTTCTGACTGTTTCAAATTTCTTTGCTTTGTCTTTAGTTTTCAAGGAAAGTTGATGCTATTGTGTCTTGGTGTGGATTTCTTTGGACTTATGTTTGGGGTTTTCTCAGATTCTTTATCCATACGTTTTGGGGCTTTGGCCAAATTTGGGAAGTATTCAGCTAGTATTTCTTCAAGCACTTTTAAAGCTCTTTCTCCTCTCTCCTTCTAGAGTTGTGAGGACACAAATGTTAGATTTTTCTTATAGTCCCACACACTCCTGTGACTCTGTGTGTATACGTGTATGTACATGTATGGGCTTGTGTGGTTCCTCAGTCAATTTTCTCCCCATTGTTCATATTTGATCATTTCTATTGTTTTATCTTTCAGGTAACTGATTCTTACCTCTGTACTTTCCATTCAGTTACTGAGTTTATTTACTGAGGTTCTTTAAAACTATTATTTCAGTTATTGTATTCTAATATTTATAGTTGGCTCTTCTTTCATGGAAGGCTAGGCTCCTCACTTGGCCTTCGCTGGTGCAGGTAGACTGTGGCCACCACTTATTCTGTTTTGTTGTACTGTTTGTTTGCTGGAATAGATGGTTTAAAGGCCTTCTATCTTCCTATGGTGTTATGTTCATGGTGTTTTGGCCAAAAGGAAAAGGCTTTTACTGCAGTTGTGCTTGTGTGTTTATTTGCCAGTTTCTGGGTTGCTCCCTCAGCTTCTAGTTGCAGGATATATGAAGTAGAAAGACAACCCAGAGATCTTACTCTCAAGTCATTTCTTTGGACTCAGGTTCCTTTGCCAGACTGCCTTCTCTCCACCTTTCAATGACTTTTTATATTTGCTTTACAACATATAATGTCAGCATATTTATCTGAACACAATGAAAGTAACAGGGAAAATATGTCTATTCCATCTTTCCTGGAAGTAGAACTGTTCTAGTTGGGTGATTTTAATGAATTACTTCAGTTTCTATCCTACAATTCTATGATTATGAATGAGGATACTATTCCAGGTTCTGCAAGTTTCTGATCAGTAAACATTACCAGATTTTAAATTTTATTCTGTGGGAGAAAATAATTGCAAATGAAGCAACCAACAAGGGACTAATCTCCAAAATATGCCAACAGCTCATGCAGCTCAATATGAAAACAACAAACAACTCAATCAACAAAGTGGGCAGAAGAACTAAATAGACATTTCTCCAAAAAAGACATATAGACGGCCAAGAAGTACATGAAAAGATACTCAACATCATTAATTATTAGAGGAATGTAATCAAAACTACAATGAGATGTCACCACACGTCAGTCAGAATGGCCATCAAAAAGTCTACAGACAATAAATGTCAGATAGGATATGGAGAAAGGGGATATACTGATTCCACTATACTGCTGCAGAAAATGTAAAGTGCTACAGCCACTATGGATAATAGTATGGATGTTCCTTAAGGAATTAAAAATAGATCTACCATATGATCCAGCAATCCCACTCACGAGCATATATCCAGAGAAAATCATAATCTGAAAAGATACATTCACCCCAGTGTTCATTGCAGCACTATTTACACTAGCCAGGACACGGAAGCAACCTAAATGTGCATCAGCAGAGGAGTGGATAAAAAGGTGTGGGACATACACACAATGGAATATTTCTCAGTCACGGAAAAGAAGGAAAGAATGTCATTTGCAGCAGCATAAACGAACCTGCACGCATGCTAAGCTGCTTCAGCTGTGTTCAGCTCCTAGTGATTTGATGCACTGTAGTCTGTCAGTCTCCCAGGTCCATGGGATTCTCCAGGCAAGAATACTGGAGTGGCTTGCCGTTTCCTACTCCAGGGGATCTTTGCAATTCAGGGATTGGACCCTCCTCTCTTGTGTCTCTTGCATTGGCAGGCAAGTTCTTTACCAATAACATGTGAGAAACTCCCAAAGATTCTCAAATTAAGTGAGTAGGTGTGACAGAGAAAGACAGATATCATATTATATCACTTATATGCAGAATCTAGAAGATGATGCAAATTACGTTATTTACAAAACAGAAACAAACTCACAGACTTCAAAGACAAAGGTATGCTTACCCAAGGGGAAATGTTGGGGGAGGAATAAATGAGGAGGTTGGGATTCATGAAGTACAATATGTAAAATAGATAAACAACAAGAACCTACTATATAGCACAAAGAACTCTACTCAATATTCTGTAATAACTTATATGGGAAAAGATAAAGATTCTTCTTAAAGAAATATAAAAAGGTTCTTTTTTTATTACCAAGTATAACTTTTTAATATATCATAAGCATAAATAATTGTATTAAAATACTATCCATTTAGGAAAAAAACTATTCTATTCTATTATTAAGGAAATTTTTTAAACAAAAGGCTGAATGCCCCAAAGTCTTGGATTCCCCAAGAATTTCTTGGCACGTGGAGCCCAGTTACTGGTTCTGATATGTAAATTCATTTTTCTTTTCATTTTTCCCTCTTTCATTCAATAAACACATGTCTAGAACCATGTGAAGAGTCTTAAATAAACACAAAGTGAAAGTGAAATTGTGTCCGACTCTGCGATCCCATGCACTGTAGCCTACCACGTTTCTCCCTCCATGGGATTCTCCAGGCAAGAGTACTGGAGTAGGTTGCCATTTCCTTCTCCTAAATAAACACAATAAGTATATAATTGAATAAGATGTGTCCTATGTACTCATAAAGCTTATAATCCACTCCTCCAATAAACCTCTCCAAGTTCCTTGTCTGGGTTGTGCTTTGCCTCTGTCTTCTCTTCTACCCACTGTACCCTGAGTTTTCAAACACAGATTCTATATCAGTTTATTGTCAGTGTTCTTTGATAAGCTATAGGTTTCCTGAGGGAAGAGACCTTTACTTTGTGTCATCATTCTCAAATATGTCACCTTATATAGTATGAATTCAGGAAATCTCTGCAGTATGAATGACTGACAAAAAGTGAAACTCTTAAGCCAAGTAACTAAACCCATAGGCCAGATAGATTCTATTGATACAATTCTTAAAACATCTGCAATTTGGCATCATTTTTTATTCCATTATTTGAGGGACGATACTGGAGTATGTCCTTGAAGATTAACTAGCATATTAGCCTTATTTCATTTTTCTCATTAACCTTCTAATCATTTCATAATCCCCAAATCAGAGAAATGCAAGAAGGGGAAGAGCAGTAGCACATTTGGATGGAAAAAGGAAGGAAAAAAGAGTTCTTTTGAGCATCAAATATTATGGGCATGAATCTTAAGTAATCCAAGGCACAAAGGGGAAGTTTGCCTTCAAGGATGGACAAGGCAAAACCTTGTTAAAGCGTACTGAGTTATAGGAAGTGGGATGAGGAGGTACAGAAATGACAAAAGGCCTTGGTCTGAAGCTGCATCAGTTAAGTTGCTTCTGGTTCCAAGTAGAAATTCAACTCAAATCATTTAGCACCTAAATAAATTTGTTAGGTCTTGTAACTGAAACAATTCTATCTGTGAGTGGTTTATAAGTGAGTAGTGCTCTAGCAGCTCAACAATGACACTGAACATGTGTTGTTCCTTTTCCCTTGATTTTTACTTTGTTTTCTGAATTTCATGTTGTCCTTAAGTTGGTTTCCTTCATGGTTGCAAAAAGGCTGACCATAACTCTTAAGTCTATTAATAATCCTTCATCACATCACATTCAGAGACAGAGAAAAGGAGGAGAGAGAATAAGGGACAGGGGGAGAAAGGGGCTGGGGAGGAAAGCAGAGAAGCCAAGTCCCGCAGCCACCTAATGAGATTTTTCTATTTCACTTTGTAACAAAATACACCACAGGCCCAACAGAGAATTGCTTGAGCTGCTCAGTGCCTGCGCTTCCCCATGGAACTAAGGAAAGGGATGCACTAGGTGTGGGAGAAAATCAACTACTTTCTACATCAATATTATTTTGTTTTAAAATAAACACCTATGGTTGTTGCCCTACATCATTTGTATCAACATAGGAAATTTCGCCTCCCTCAGGGTGGTAAACTTGAATACTTGTGTGACTGGGTTTAATCAGTGATAAAAATTAGAGATTCCTTTTTTACTATTTTTAAGACTGAGATGTACACTTTAATTGAGAAATAGCATACAAATTGAGATGTGTTAATATTAACAAAAATAATGGCAGCTGTTTATTCTAAAACAGACGGCTTAACACGCTTTGACTCATTATTTGGTTCCATTGATTTTGCCCTTAAATGAGAACACTTAGGGAAAAACAGTCATCATCAGATTAAAAGAAGGGCCATCCTGTGTTTCACTGGGAATAAAACAAGTGGGTTTAGTGTGATATGTTACATGAACTGCTTTTAGATTCTCTAATAAATGTTTCCCTATTTTTTTAAATAATAAAGTAGAACAAAATTATTTTCTTTTTAAAGGTATGCAAAAAACTACTGAATGAAGTAATATTTTTGAAGAAAAATATTTAGTAGTATAAAACATTTCAATAGTACTGAAAGTTGTGAACTGATGATTCAAGAATATTGCTTCAATATATCAAATTACAATATAAAATATTGATTATGTGTTTAAAATATGGTATACTGGTGGATGATTTTAAAATCTTCCTGAAATTATAGAATTTTAGATCTAGAAGGGACCTTAGAAATCTAATTCAAATCTACCCACTTACAAAGGAAAGATTAAAGACACTGAGAATTTAAGATTCAAGTGACTTGCCTAAAGCCATGTGGCTAATCACTGCAGAAGACTACAGTGCCTGTTTCTAGACTAGAAACACTGCTCTTCTTACTTTTAACCGACATGAAATATTAAACCACCCATATAGGACACCTGAATACTAGCAAAAGACATGTTATATATTTCATTCTGAGAAAAAAAATGAAATACAGATTATTCTACCATTTATTAAAGCATAAGCCTAATGTTGCATACGTTTATCCAAATATAAACCTGCTGGTTATGATTCTGTTAAAATAGAAATAAAAAAAACAGTAAATGAGGAAAATATATAGGAATGAGAAGAACAAAGAAAATGAATCAGACAGCTAGCTTTATATTTGATTCAGTGAGGCCAATTACACTCATTAAAATCACTACTGCATTTGCTTTTAACATAGTCATGTAGCATACAGGGATAATGTTAAAATTAGATACAGTTCACCACACTTCTAAAGGGGGAGAAAAAGCATTATTAAGAAATAGTAATTATAAAGGCTATAAAATATACCATTGATTGATGACACATTTGATTAATAGAGAAAGGGAGAAAAATGGCTTATGTATATGCAGAGATGGCGTTCCTAATATATTTGAAGCACTTATTTGTGGAAGCTAAAATCACAAAGACTTTTATTCTGCATGCAAAGTACACTTTATACAGTTTATAACTGAATGAGAGTGGTTTTAAATTAGAATTATTTTCTTGTCTTTTCTTATTAAGAAAATCAAAACAACAGTTCTGTCCTATTTTGCTGACAGTGGTTTCTGCAGTAGGATTGCTACTTAGTGGGAGAGAATACAACATCATCCATATCATTTTAAGAACTCAAGTTGGCTCCTAGAAATGTTTATAATTGCCCTTGCAAAAGAGAGCAGCCTCAGCAGGTTGGAAAATTACTGGTCAGTCAACAACTACTTATTGCATCCCAGGTATATGTTCAGAACAGTACATGCAGGCTATAAAACATAATGCAATTTTTCCCCTCTCTTGGGGACTTTAGAAGGAGAAGGAATGTTGGGAAATAATAATGCCCATGGCAGAAGAATAAAGTACTTTAATTAATAAATGTGGTCCATCAATGCAATTACAAATCAGAAGGTGTTGAGATCATTTTGAATAAGAGTAGCCTGAAGGCAAATGAAAGAAAAATCCCAGAATCTTTAAAGATAGAAAATATTGTTTGATCACATTCAATGATGAAATGTCATCTGTTTCTTTAGACTGTCCATTCCAACTTTGGGCTGTTCTGGCAGACCCCAGCAAAGTTTCTTTACATTAAGTTGAAATCTGCGCTGCGCTGTGCTTAGTCGCTCAGCAGTGTCTATCTCTGAGAACCCATGGTTTGTAGTCCACCAGGCTCCTTTGTTCATGGGGATTCTTGAGGCAAGAATACTGGACTGGATTTGCATGCCCTCCCTCAGGGGATCTTCCCAACCCAGGGATCAAACCCAGGTCTCCTGCATTGCAGGTGGATTCTTTACCACCTGAGACAACAGGGAAGCCCAAGCTGAAATTTGCCTCTCTTTAATTTCTATCTATCATCTTATTTTCATGTCCCAGCTGCTCCAGCCCTCCCATGTGACTAAATTTCAATGCAAGTAATAATATTACCTCTCAGTATTCTCTATTCTGTTAACTGTGATAAAGGCATCATTCTATTATTCAGCACTTGATGCTTATAATTTATCAAATTCTTAAATATATTATCCAAAACTGACACAATACTCCAAATGAGTACTGGCTAGTGAGAATACATATGAAAAATAATTTTCCTTCATCATGATGTTATATTTCTATAATTGCAAGAGAAAAAATATTAGCTTTATTACTTTAGGGAGTTTTATTTGACCTCTTGTAAACTTCAGTAAAGCAAATTCTGAAAGAACCAATGTATGTGAAGGATACATTTAATTTGAATATAGATTTTTATAGTTATTGCTGTTAAATGTCCCTTGTTGATTTTTGACTCATTCTTGACTCATTCTTCGAGCTTGACAAGATATGGTGACTCATGGCTTGATCATCCATAACATTAGCTTTTTCAACCAGATTTATGCAAACAACAGATTTGATAAACAGATTTCTAGATTTTCTAGAAACTCATGCAATAATACCTCTTCCTTGAGTGGCTATGAGAATACAGATGAGATAATGTTAAAAAAAAAAAAACACTTATCACAGTATTTAGAAATGAGTAGATGTTCAATAAGTGTTAGATCTTTTCTTTAAGATAAATATTTGAAAAAGACATAAAGAAGTACAGAATCTCCAAGATAAAATTGATCTCTTTCTTGAAATTCTGTTAACTCAATACAATTTTCCCTAATTACAACAATATTCAGCTTTCATTTTTCTGTCTTGGATGGAAAGATATAATTATAAGTCTTGTAAAGTACATGTTGGTAAAATATATCATTGACTTGGAATGTGTAGGAAAGACAGAAAGTACGTGGAGAATCAAGAGGGATGGAAGGAAATAAATGCAGGTCAGATTTCCAAAGGGTTCTGAACAAAAGCCTAGCCATGGGAATAGAGCAGATTGATTGAAACATTAAGGAGTGGATATATGTTGGTGCAAGGTAGAAAATACCTGATAATTAAGTGCTTGGTTTTCAAGCGCAAAAGGAAGTTTAAACTGATGCAGGAAGCAAGAGCAGCCATCTGATGACCTTATGTCCAAGATGGGAGGAATGAAGAGGAAACATGGAAGAGTCTGTACAAGGTAACAAGGTTAGCCAGATAAGTAAGAGAAGAGTCATGGAAACAAGCTATGGTAAGAACGAGGTCAGAAGTAATGAAGAATAAAATAATGGTAATAGTAATGAAGTGAAACTTAATTCCAAATTCAGATAAAGATGAAAACAAATTGAAAGATAATTATGAAGATCATTCAATTAGGAATGCATAAAAACAAATGGGAGAATATTTGAGAAGTATGACAGAATGAAATAAATGTAGTTTTGATAATTGTCGAACTGTAGACTGCGGGCCAGTAGCATCAACACCACCAGAGAACTTGTTAGAAAAGCAAATTTTCAGGCTCCACTCCAGCTCTACTGAATTTACAGTAATAGCTTTTAGGTAAAGGTTTAAAAATAAGCTCTTCAGAAACAAAAGGGGGGACTGAGGAGGAAGTCCTGATTCACAGAATTAGGGAATTTCTGACTTCTCTGGTATGCAAACTCCTACTATGGCCAAGGAACATGACACAAGGGACATGAAGTTGGCAAGAGACACACATAGTCAGCTCTCACACACTTGTGATGGGCTACTCTCACAGAACACTTTTTCAAGTAAATGTATGCCATGCATTAGAACCACAGACCTGTCAAAACACAGCTCAGCCACATCACTAGGGTTTCTAATTTATAAAGTCTAGGTGAACTCTGGTGCTGGAGATGATTCTTGACAGTCCCTGGACAGCAAGGAGATTAAACCAGTCAATCCTAGAGGAAACCAATGCTGAATAGCTGAATATTCATTGGAAAGATTGATGATGAAGCTGAAGCTCCAATACTTGGGCCACCTGATGCGAAGAGCAGACTCATTGGAAAAGACCCTGATGCTGCGAAAAATTGATGACAAGGAAAGAAGGGGCAACAGAGAGTGAGATGGTTGGATAGAGTCACTAACTCAATGGATGTGAGTTTGAGCAAACTCCAGGAGACAGTGAAGGCCAGGAAGCCTGGAGTGCTGCAGTTCATGGGGTTGCAAACAGTAGACATGATTCAGCAACTGAACAACAAAGGTGGGGCCTAAATATTGCATTTATAATTAGTTACCAGGTGACACCGATACTGATGGCCTAACAACCACACTTTGAGAAACACTATTCCAAGAATCCTTTGTGCCACCAATTCAGAAATTTAATTGGCATACAGAGAGAGTCATACTCTCTAAAACTGCACTGAATCAAGTTCTGTCTACTGCATCCATTTGTGACAAAAATCCAAAGAGGAGTTTTTCAGGTCTCACCTTTCCTGATTCTCAAGCAATAATTGACATGAGTTAAATACTTTCTTCTAAAGTTTCTAGTTTGCTAAACTAATTCTCTAGTTTTCCACTATTCCACAATCTCATGGTTTTCTTCTTGCTTCTCTGGTTATTTTCTCTCCATTGATTTTTATGTGTTTCTCCTCTTCTGTAGGCTAAATTTTGGACAGCCCCATAATCCTAACCCCTGTTCCTTCCTCTTTGGAAGGCTAAATTCTCTTTGTTACATCATCGCATCCAATGCTTTTAAATGCCATCTATATGGTGACAATATTCAATTTTCCCACCTAAACCTCTTCTCTAAACTTCACACTGGATGTTTCTTTTCTACCTGACATTTGCACTTGGTTATCTCATTCTTTTCACTTCCCCAAATGGCATCTCCTCAAATCTTTTCCAGTTCAGTAAATCTAACTCTGAGGTTAGATCCCAAACCTCAGAGTCCATACCTAACCATGCTCTTTTCTTAACTACCTTATTCAATAAACCCTATCACCATCATTTCCTAAATATTTTCTCAATGTTATAGCTTCACTATCTCCATAATCCTCACCATAGATTGAAATGCGTTGAAGCCTGGTGCAATGCAGTCCATGATTCTCAAAGAGTTGGACCAGCGTTAGTGTCTTGACTGAATAACCACAACAGCAACAAATATTATTATCTGCCACTTAGATTTATTGTGAGGATTAAATGAGTTAATAGATTAAAAAGTACTTACAACTGGTCTGTCACATAAAAAGCTATTACATCCAGAATTATCTTGTTTATGTACTTGTTCCCATATTTATTATCTCTAGATCTTATATAGAGAATAAGCTCCAAATGGAGAGTTGCTTTGATTGTTTTGTTTGTTTACTAAGGTATCCTCTGTGTCTAGAAAAGTGCCTGGTATGAAGCAGGTCTTCAATAAAGATTTGTAAAATAAATCAAAGGATCTTCTGTGTTAAGTGACATGACTCCCAGAAAACAATACCCACTGACCTACACACACAGTCTAAATTAAAAACTCCTTACCTTCCAAAGAGATCTTTCTAGTAACTATTTTTTATGAAACTCTATCTTAAGAAGTACTACCAAGTGCAATATATGTCCTCATTTTAGTTATACTTTTGCTCTGAATAGCTTTCAAATATCTATCTTTGCATTTTGTGATTTATAGGAAATATCTGGCAAATATATATATATATATATATATATATATATATATATATAAAATTTA
>SJXQ01009813.1:174906-231272 GCA_006408695.1 Aepyceros melampus | reverse complement strand
ACACACGTGTGTATATATATATATATATATATATATATATAAAATTTATTGGCCATTGACAGGATTCTAAGCCCAAAGAAGCAACGGTTTTAACCAGAAGGCGGCTGTCATTTCCTTGTTATCAATAAAGATTGGATAACAGGCATTTCCTCCAAGGTCACAGACATAAGCATTTGCTTGCGATCACAATCCTGAGTTCTTCCTGAAATGCTGGCAGGAAGTTTTGCACTCATGCTCTGTTGTGGATCCTTACTTCTCTGATTCATTTCCCCTGTTGTCTCACACTACAGACTTCTTTCCTATCTTTCAGCTCCTACTCTCAGATTAGTACCTATCTGAGTACTAATGGTATTACTCCAGACCCATCTGGAAGCTAAGGGTGCTTTCCTGAAAGTGCTTTATCTCATGACTGTATTATCCATGAAACAGGTCTATCTGTGCAACAATAGTTCTTGGAAAATACAGTAGCTATAGCCAGATATAGGATGGTTAAGAAGGAGAAATGAAAACACTAAGCAGGCTCTAAATAGAAATAAAACATTCTACTAGATTAAGGATATAAAAAATAGTTACAGGGGCTTTTCTGTTCTTTTCTTCCCTTTTTGGCAGGGTTGGGAGATGGGATATCAAAGGTCTTGAAAAATGAATTTAAAGGCCTTAAGACAAGGAAACATTGCCAGTTTGCAGCAGTTTCTTCAAAATTATACTCTGCCTGTCCTTATATTAAAGTAGCTTCTGACCTCCACTTTCCACTACCATTTAAAACCTTCAACATCACTACCCAAAGTATTCAAAAGCACTTATGTATGAGGGATAGTAAGTATACATTTCTTTGGGTCACTATGTCATCTAGGAATGGAGTTAAAGTTTTGGGGAACTATTTCTCATTCAATCATTAACTTGTAATTAATAACTTTACAGATTAAAAAAGTACTTGAAATGGCTCAAAATAATAGGCAAACAGTCATTGTTGATATAGAGATAAATAATACCAAAAAATAGAAAGAAGCAAATTCAACAAATACCATGACTAGATAGTTACTGAAACTTAACCTGAAATTTAGAATGAATTCTTCTATCATCATTACTTAAAGACAAATACATGAAATTACATAATATATGATGTTTTTATAGGATTCTGTAAAAAATTAGCATATTGCCTGAATCCTAAATAGGGGATTGAACTATAAAAGAATATTTTTAAGAGAATGAGAATATACAGCTTGAAAAAAATCAATCTTTTAAATTGAAATTGTTAAATACTAAATAAATAAATAAATTGAAATTGTTCTTTCTAAAATTATGTATATAGTAATTTCAAATATTACTTTTTTTCTTTATACACTTTTATGTCCAACTATCTGCCAAAAGAAGCTTTTTTAATCAAAAGTTTTAAATATTAAATATTTGAAAATAATTAAAGACATGATTAACACATTGATCTACCATTTTTTACCCATCCTTTTAACAGAGATATTAATTTATTTTAGAGGACAAGAGTTATTAATACAAAAATATGCTTATTCCTTGGAAGAAAAGCTATGACGAACCTAGACAGCATATTAAAAAGCAGAGACATTACTTTATCAACAAACGTCCATCTAGTCAAAGCTATGGTTTTTCCAGTAGTCATGTATGGATGTGAGAGTTGGACTATAAAGAAAGCTGAGCACAGAATTGATGCTATTGAACTGTGGTGTTGGAGAAGACTCTTGAAAGTCCCTTAGACTGCAAGGAGATCCAAACAGTCAATCCTAAAGGAAATCAGTCTTGAAAATTCATTGGAAGGACTCATGCTGAAGCTGAAACTCCAATACTTTGGCCACCTGGTGCGAAGAACCAACTCACAGGAAAAGACCCTGATGCTGGGAAAGATTGAAGGGGGGAGAAGATGGGGTAGACAGAGGATGAGAGAGTTGGATGGCATCGCCCTGACATGATGGACATGAATTTGAGTAGGCTCTGGAAGTTGGTGATGGACAGAGAAGCCTGGCATGCTGCAGTCCACGGTGTCGCAAAGAGTTGGACATGACTGAGCGACTGAATTGAACTGAATGAACCTCTAACCTCATTGCACTGTGTAATTTTATAGAGACCACTCAGCCTTTCTGAGATTGAACCTTACTCAGTGTGATAGTTTAAAGGAACGACAAAGCCTATTTAAATAACAAAGTGATATGTAAATATCAAATAGCATTGCTATTCTTTGTGAAGAAACCAAGTTAGAACTGTGAAATGCATGCTGCTCAGTCATGTCTGAATCTTTGTGACCCTATGAACCATAGCCTGCCAGGTTCCTCTGTCCATGGCATTTCCCAGGCAAGAATATTGTAGTGGGTTGCCATTTCCTTCTCCAGGGGATCTTGCTAACCCAGGAATCAAAGCTGCATCTCCTGTGTCTTCTGCATTGGCCAGCATATTCTTTACCAGAGCCACCTAGGAAGAGTTCTTAGATAGCACACCTTAAATATGTGAGGATTAAAATGCATTACAGACTCAAAGTAAAGATTTCTGGGAATATTTCTTTATCTTTTTTACATCAAGAAGAACAGAAAAAAATTTAAAAAGTCTATGGTATTTGGAGAATTATACAAATATGAATAGGTAAAAAGTTCTGTTGAAACAATTCCTCTAAAACCAAGATAAATATTAGTATCCACATTGTATAGCATTTATTTTTTTGATTCCTTAACCTTGGGTAACTTATTTAACATCTCTGAATTTCTTTTTCTTTATATATAAAATTAGCCCAATAATTTGATGCCACAAGAATGTTATAAGAATTAAGTATGAACACCCTGGGAAAGCACCTGCCATATCCCAGTTGCATGACAGATGGTCATCTCTTCCTCCATGGACTCTGTTACTAACTGCTACATATTCAGAAGGTGTGTATATTTTCAAAAACAAAGTCACAGCTTCCAAAGAGCAGGGATTGAAAAAAAAAGGGTATGTTTATTTTGTGAAATTTTTAACTCGCATTGATTGCATTAGATGAAGAGTAGGATTTTATTATGGTAAAAGCAGAGTGACAGTTTTCTGCTTTTAAAAATATAAACTACTTAATGCATCATTAAATCTTGCTACTTACTAGAAACACCATTTGACTATTTTAAATTCCCCAGCTTAGTTCATTCTATCTTATGGATGATCTTATAGCTTCTAGACCTCAGCACCATTCTTCTTCACTTCCTTTGATCTGGTATCTACATACTGCCTTTTATATTAAGCACAGGTGATAACAGTATGTTTGTTCAACTTGTTTCCAATTCTCCTACCCCATTCTTCCTGGGGTACCCAAAATGAACAGTATTTTATTTTATGGAACATTGTCAGCAAAGACAGCTTTAGAACAGGAACGATAAAGTTAAAAAAATTGTTGGTATACTTATATTTTTTAATTTATTCCACTGTTCTCTTAAAACTGACTTTCCCAAGTCACTCACTGTCCTACTCAGTGTGTATTCCAAGAGACTGGGAGTCTCTAAGAGTTCCAAGCTTTGAATTCAGTGTAGCTGTGGAAGTAGACCACCCTTCCTTAAAAAGAATGAAGAGAATCCCTCTAAATCTAAATCAGGCCAGTGGCATTGTCAATTATAACACATAAAAGGGGAGTTCAGAATCCTTTAGTTACAGAACTATAACTTGGAGTCTTGGTCATAATACAAGGATGAGGATGAATGGTTGATTAGATTTGTACAATTGATCAGTGAGATGGTCATGACTGGGGCATACGGTTCCTAGACATATGATTACAGGTAAGAGAGGAGCCTGGTGGGCTACAGTCCACAGGGCTGCAAAGAATTGAACATGACTGAAGTGATTGAGCACACACCCAATTTTCATTTAATCCTCAAGGTAAAATTCTTGGAAGAAACAGTCACAGACATTTCCCATATAGTTAAATAATCTAGTACTGACATAATTCATTTCAGACTTGTACTTAAAGTGTTATTTAAAAATAGTGTGACCAACCAACTGTTTTAGCACTAACATCACCTTTTGTATTTCATAGTAATATCTTAAGTTCTGAAGCTGTTTATCTACTCTATGTAGTTAAGGTCACTTAAATGTTAATTGGGACTTCTCAGGTGGCACATTGGTAAACAATCAGCCTGCAATTCAGGAGACCCAGGATAGACTCCTGGGTCAAGAAGATCCCCTGGTCAAGTGAATGGCAACCCCTTCCAGTTTCTTGCCTGGGAAAACCCATGGACAGAGGAGCCTGGTGGGCTATAGTCTTGAGGGGTCGCAAAAAGTAGGACCAATACTTTCACTGTTCAAGTGTTAATCACCTGTAAATCTGTAAATCCTTGTTAATCACCTGTAAATATCTTATTTACCACATACCAAAAAATTGCTATAGGTCCTATTTAGCCATGCTGGCAAAATCCTTCAAGTGAGGCTTCAACAATATGTGAACTGAGAACTTCCAGATGTACAAGATGGATTCAGAAAAGGCAGTGAAATCAGTGATCAAATTGCCAACATCTATTCACCTACATAGAGAAAGCAAGGAAATTCTAGAAAAGCATCTACTTCTGCTTCATTGACTATGCTGAAGAGTTTGACTCTGTGGAACACAACAAACTTTGGAAAATTCTTAAAGAGATGGGAATATCAGACCACCTTACCTTCCTCCTGAGAAACCTGTATGCAGGTCAAGAAGCAACACTTAGAACGGAACATAGAACAGACTGTTTCAAAATAGGAAAGGAGTATGTCAAGGCTATATACTGTCACCCTGCTTATTTAACTTATATACAGAGCATATCATGTGAATGCTGGGCTGGATGAAACACAAGCTGGAATCAAGATCGCTGGGAGAAATATCAATAACTTCAGATATGCAGATGAACACCACTCTCATGGTAGAAAGTGAAGAGGTAATAAAGAAGACAAAAATTGCTTAAAAGTCAACATTCATAAAATGACGGTCATGGTATCTGATCCCATCACTTCATGGCAAAGAGATGGGGGAAAATGGAAACAGTGACAGACTTTATTTTCTTGGGCTCCAAAATCACCACAGATGGTGACTACAGTCATGAAATTAAGACTCTTGCTCCTTGGAAGAAAAGCTATGACAAGCATAGACAGCATATTAAAAGGCAAATACATAGTTTGCCAACAAATATCTATATAGTCAAAGCTATGGTTTTTCCATTAGTCATGTATTGATGTGACAGTTGGACCATAAAGAAGGCTGAGAACCAAAGAATTGATGCTTTCAAACTGTGGTGCTGGAGAAAACTCTTGAGAACCCCTTGGACTGCAAGGAGATCAAACCAATTAGTCTTAAAGAAAATCAACCCTGAAAATTCATTGGAAAGACTGATGCTGAATCTGAACCTCCAATTCTTTGGCCAACTGATGCAAAGAGCTAACTGGTTGGAAAAGACCCTGATGCTGGCCAAGATTGAAGGCAACAGGAGAAAGAGGTGACAGAGAATGAGATGGTTAGATGATATCACTTACTCAATGGACTTGAGTTTGAATAAACTCCCAGAGATAGTGAAGGACATGGAAGTCTGGTGTCTGCAGTCCATGAGGTTACAAAGACTCAGACACAACTTGGCAACTGAGCAACAACAACAAATACTTAGTCATGATCCTGAGCTCACTGAATAAAAGCATAATTTAGAGAACATTGCTAAAAATGCTTAAAAATATAAGGTACTATATGTAGATTCTGGAGATGAAAAGCAATATTGTAAAATTAATTGGAAGCTAAAGGTATGGTAGGACTCTGTAGTAAAAGTCTGCAAAGTGGGGTTTCCTAATTTTTTTTTCTTTTCCATGGTTAGGTTTACTTTTCAACGCCTAAGGAAAAAAAAAAAAAAAACAAACTAGAAATATATCTTCCAGCCCTACTTTCTCCTCCTTCCCCACAAAGCTACCAGAACCTCTCTTATTAGGATCACTGCTGACTTCCTCATCTCCAACCCTTCCAGGGTCTTGTCAGTACTCATTCCACTGGAATAATTTGGAGCAAGTTGCAGCACTGTCCACCTAATTGACCAGCCATGCTTCTAAAAACTCACCCATTCCTGAATTTCCTTTTTTATTTTGTTGATCATTCTTTCTCAAGTTCCTCTTCTTCTCCCCTGGATATGTTTTCTTAAGGTTCTGCCTTTGATCTTTTATTTTCTCTTGCTCTATAGCAGTTGAATCCTACATGAATGGCTCTAATCATCACCTGTATATGAATGGTCATCATATTTAGCTGTAATCCCTCAAGTTCTTATCTGTGTTGATTGCTATAATCTCAACCTTATGTTGAGAATATCTTAAATATCTTTAAAGTACTACGTGGATGTAGCACATTATATTAATTCCTGCTCTAGAGTGACTCCTCTTTCCTCATATTTCCAATTTCTCCTAAGAGAACCACTATCCTCCCAGGCTTTTCAGCTGGTTCAGTAGTAAAGAGCCCACCTACCGATGCAGGACACATGGGTTTGATTGCTGGATCGGGGAGATCCCCTGGAGAAGGGAATGGCAACTCACTCCAGTATTCTCACCTGGAAAATCCCACAGACCTCTGAGGAGCCTGGCAGACTATAATCCATGGGGTCACAAAGAGCTGGACACGACTGAGGGCTGAACATGTGCACACACAGATCCTCCCAGGTAGAAGCCAAAAGCACCAAAATTACCTTCTTTGCCTCCATCATCACCATCATCAAGTCTGTTTTCAATTTCTGGTCAATATATTTAGTCCATTTAAAATTCTCCCATCTACAATTTTGTATTCTCATGTCTCATTCAAATTATTACTTCTATATATGATAGTCAATAACCTTTCAACTGGTCCTGCCTAAGCTTTTTTCTACTCAGTTGACATATAGTTTTCAGATTAATACCTAGGAAGCAAAGCCATGATGATGTCACTCTCCTACTCAAAACTGGTAGTCATTTGCTACACTCTACTATATTTCAAAACTAAATTCTTTCACTTGACCATGAGGGCTACAACCTTTGTTTCAACTGTGGACCCAAACTCTCCCTTTTCCAAAGCCTATGCCCTCCAACTTGTTCTCACACGAGGCAATATCTCCTGGAAAACACTTGGAAGTGCGTGGAGGCATTTTTGGTGATCACAAAATCTTGACTGGGGGAGGTGATGGATGTGGATCCACCGCCCTTGGTTCTGAGTTTTCTGCACACAGAACCCCATTACAGTAATTGTCCCTACAACAAAGTATTCTTCTACCTAAAATGCCAAGAGCTCCCGTGAAGACAATGTGGCATAGACAGATTCAGTTACTCACTTTTTCAATTTCTATTACACACTTTTCCATCTCCTCTGCTTAGAATGCCCTTTTCACATTTTCCCAAATGTTCAAATCTGTTCATCCTTTAAGACCTATAGAAAATGTCACTTTTCTGAGTTCTCCCGGAATTCTCTGACATGAATCTCTAGCTCCCACAGCATTTCATGTATTCTTCTCTAACACAACTTTGTTTCTGCCTGGATAATATGTTTCCCCTTTTCATTGGAAATGTAATATAGTAAAGCTCCATCTTTTTTTTTTCTTTATAGTTAGTACATCGTGGAGGTTTGCAAAGATCCTTTATGCTAACATGCCTAATATTACAGCATACACCATAAGTATGAATGAGGGCTCCAGTACAGACTCTCTGGTTTGTGAATAATTCTTAAATTATTGCCTCTGTCTTCACTTCAAATCACTATTAATTCTGGCTACTTACTTTTAAACCATTGTCTAACTTTGACCCTATGTCCCAAGTAAAATTTAATGACTATGACTTCTCAGTTATAATTTTTTGTATCATCTTCCAGGACAACATAACCTCCTATTTTCTTAGAAAAAGCCCCACCTGGATGAACCCAGACCTCATTCCTGAGAACTGTTTCAGTGGATAAACATGAATCTTTACTCTCTGCTCCTTGTTTGCCCTCATTTCATGGATGCTCCTGGTAAATGGTCACCAAATATTTGTTGAATTAAGAGATCCTTGGAGTAAATAAAATGCTAACTGTGTATTCAGGACAGGATTCAGAACAATAATACCACAAAAACATAGAATTTAATTTCCAGACTTAAAGCAACAGCATTCATGTAGCTTTTTCAGGCATGGTTTTACCACATAAATTTCAGAGCATTACAGAGAAGAGACTGATCCTAGGTTTCCAGTCTGAAGTCACCCTAGGCAGTCTTAGAATCAACAAGCGAATCATAATCAGCTTTTAAAAGATGATTGCCTCATTTTAGCCTTTTTAATAGCCTTATCTCACTTTTGGTTTCGAAAATCTTATATACTTTTTCTGTTCTCTGCAGAGAAAAGAAATAAATTAGGTATAATTGCAAGAGTTCTGTCATAACTCTCATAGGTACACTCTGGGATTCTTAAAGAATATGATAATTCTACATTGATTATTTGAGTCCTATATTGTTTAGTTGAAAACAAACATTCATCATCATCACCTACAAGAAAATGGAAGAAAATATATCTGTTTCCCTAGAGCATGATATTTAGAAAATTAAGTGCTTTCATTTCATAGATATGACAGCTTCTCAATCACAAAAGCAACAACAACAAAACCATACAAATTAGCACTAGTTTTTCCACTTGAAAGTGATAGCACAATGCCCTTCCTGAAACATGTACTAAATACAGTAACACATCAAAACTTAATCAGAGCAAGCTGCTGCTGTAACAAAATAATCCTGTCCATGCAGAAACAGATAATGCCAGTTACTTCACATAACTCGCACTTCAAGCAGACAAAGCTTCATAGTGGTACCTTTTATCACTTTGGTTAGAAATGATTAGAAATTGGGAGTCTTTACATCCAGAGAGCAAAGAAGTATGAAGAACAGTTCTGGCTTTCAGTATCTGCCTGCCGATGTCTACAGTGCAAAATAAGTTCATGCCGATATAATCATTCATTCCATTAATATGTCCTGAGCAGCTACTATGAGTAAGGCATTAGGGTATGTCAGGGGATCAAAAATTCCTACCCTTATGTAGGTTTTATTTTTCCATGTTTATATATAAATGCAGGTGATCTTCAGTGCACACCCTCCCCCAGGTCCTTGGTTCTCTTCAACCTTCACAGACTTCTGTGTCTGGGGCAATCTCGAATTTCCTCCCTACTTTTCAATATACCTAATAGTTAGATCTGATAGACAGAGTGCCTGAAGAATTACAGATGGGGGTTCATGACATTGTACAGGAGGCGTGATTAAGACCATCCCCAAAAGAGAAATGCAAAAAGGCAAAATGGTTGTCTGACAAGCCCTTAATAAATAGCTGAGAAAATAAAAGAAGATAAAGGCAAGGAGAAAAGGAAAGATATACCCATTTCAATGCAGAGTTCCAAAGAATAGCAAGGAGAGATAAGAAAGGCTTCCTCAGTGATCAGTGCAAAGAAATAGAGGAAACCAATAGAATGGGATAGACTAGAGATCTCTTCAAGAAAATTAGAGATACCAAGGGAACATTTTATGCAAAGATGAGCACACTAAAGGATAGAAATGGTATGGAACTAATACAAGCAGCAGATATTAAGAAAAGGTGGAAAGAATACACAGAAGAACTATACAAAAAAGATCTTCAGAACCCAGATAATCATGACAGTGTGATCACTCACCTAGAGCCAGACATCCTAGAATGTGAAGTCAAGTGGGCCTTAAGAAGCATCATTATGAAAAAAACAGGTGGAAGCTGATGGAATCCTGAAAGATGAAGCTGTGAAAGTGTGGCACTCAATATGCCAACAAATCTGGAAAACTCAGCAGTGGCCACAGGACTGGAAAAGTTCAGTTTTCATTGCAATCCAAAAGAAAGGCAATTCCAAAGAATGTTCAGACTACTACACAATTGCACTCATCTCACACACTAGCAAAGTAATGCCCAAAATTCTTCAAGTAAGGCTTCAATAGTATGTGAACCGTGAACTTCTAGATGTTCAAGCTGGTTCAGAAAAGGCAAAGGAACCAGAGATCAAAATGCCAACATCTGCTAGATCTTTGAAAAATCAAGGGAATTCCAGAAAAACATCTACTTTTGGTTTATTGACTATGCCAAAGCCTTTGACTGTGTGGATCACAATAAACTATGAAAAATTCTTAAAGAGATGGGACTAGCAGACCGCCTGACCTGCCTCCTGAGAAATCTGTATTCAGGTCAAGAAGCAGTAGTTAGAACTGGACATGGAACAGGCTCGTTCCAGATCGGGAAAGGAGTATGTCAAGGCTGTTATTGTCACCCTGCTTATTTAACTTATATGAAGAGTACATCGTGTGAAATGCTGGTCTGTATGAAGCACAAGCTGGAATCAAGATTCCTGGGAGAAATAATCAATAACCTCAGATATGCAGATGATGCCACCCTTATGGCAGAAAGTGAAGAATAACTAAAGAGCCTCTTTTTTTTTCAGTGATATTTTATTTTTTTTATTTATTTTAATTTTTATTTTTACTTTATTTTGCTTTACAATACTGTATTGGTTTTTCCATACATTGACATGAATCTGCCATGGGTGTACATGAGTTCCCAATCCTGAACCCCCCTCCCACCTTCCACCCCATATCATTTCTTTGGATCATCCCCGTGCACCAGCCCCAAGCATCCTTTATCCTGTATCGAACATAGACTGGCAATTCGTTTCTTACATGATAGTATACATGTTTCAGTGCCATTCTCCCAAATCATCCCACCCTCTCCCTCTCCCACAGGGTCCAAAAGTCCATTCTATACTAAAGAGCCTCTTGATAAAAGTGAAATAGGAGAGTGGAAAAGTTGGCATAAAGCTCAACATTCAGAAAACTATATCATGGTGTCTGGTCCCATCATGCCACGGCAAATAAATGGGAAAACAATGGAAATAGTGAGACACTTTATTTTGGGGGGCTCCAAAGTCACTGCAGATGGTGACTGCAGCCATGAAATTAAAAGATGCTTGCTCCTTGGAAGAAAATTATGACCGACGTTGATAGCATATTAAAAAGCAGAGACATTACTTTGCCAGCAAAGGTCCGATTAATCAAAGCTATGGTTTTACCAGTAGTCATGTATGGATGTGAGAGTTGGACTATAAGGAAAGCTGAGCACCAAAGAATTGATGCTTTTGAACTGTGGTGTTGGAGAAGACTCTTGAGAGTCCTTTGGACTGCAAGGAGATACAACAAATCCATCCTAAAGGAAATCAGTCCTGAATATTCATTGCAAGGACTGATGCTGAAGCTGAAATTCCAATAGTTTGGACACCTGATGCGAAGACCGACTCATTGGAAAAGATCCTGATGCTAGGAAAGATTGAAAGCGGGAGGAGAAAGGGACCTCAGAAGATGAGATGCTTAGATGGCACCACTGACACAATGGACATGAGTTTGAATAGGCTCCGGGAGTCGGTGATAGACAGGGAAGCCTGGAGTGCTTCAGTCCATGGGGTTAAAAAGAGTCGGAGATGTCTGAGCAACTGAACAGAACTGAGTATACAACCCTTTTGAAAAGTAATTATAGATTTTCAATAAGCAATTTATGGAAATATACCCTTAAGCATATGACTGAAAATAAACTAGATGCCTTTACAAACTGTTTTAGCTCTGTCTGGTCACTGGGCAGCATTTGATGAAAGGGACAAAGGGAAGAAGGCATAGCAAAACTCTATTATATATTGATTCAACCAGAACAGAATTTCAAAAACTTAACTAGATTCTGGAAAATTAAGCACCTGTTTTGAGTTTGTCCAACTGTAACTGTATTCACTATAGGGGAAAGTACTCACAATTTTCACCGTGCTCTTGGCTAATTAACAAATCTTACTGAAAACAATCTAATACCTCTACATCCAATAAACCAAAAAACATTCTCTTTCCAACATCTTTGACAAGGAATAACCTACTTGGCTTATGTTTAAATATCACTTTCAGTGATTAGATAATAGCTCAACTCTGTTTTAAAACAACTCTTTCTTTTTCTACCTAGCCCTTAAACTGCAGGGCCTGAACTCACACAGTATTCTGGACTTGGACATTCCTGTGCCAGGTACACTGGGATTTTTCTCATATTCCACAAGCTAAGCATCACAATCATCAAATCTATAAGATGGTCCTCATGTCATGCCACTGACTTACATAGTTGTGTCAGCTATAGTATATGTATATATAAGTATATACTACATACTTATATAGTATGTTTCAATGTTTTTGATGAATATCAAAGTAGGAGATACATAAATTTTGAATAAATTTTACTTGAAAAAACCAAACTCTACTGACCTGATTTCACTATAGACCATGAAATGTTTCTGATGGACCAGTGATTGAAATTCACTGAACTAGATAACAAATATCCCTTTCAAATCCTGATGCTCCAGGTGCTTTAGATAAGTAATGCTTTTTCCTATCTGCTTGTGCAATAGATTTTATTTAACCTAAGGCCCTGACTCTATATTTACCCTTATTAAATTTTAGCTTATGAGTTTTCAAACATTAGTCCAAATTATCAACATGTTTTAGAGCTATGAATTCTATTTTTCTCCCATTTGTGTCATATGCAAATATAAAATGTATACTTTTAAATTAAACTTTCAAGTTACTTGTTAAAAATGACACAAGATCTTAGTTTTATCCTTCCACTAGGTTAAGTTCCCAGGTTAAGTTTCTCTTCTTTATATAAAAGAGAGATTCATTAGAGGATCTCAAGATTGGGCAATAGAAGTGTGTGTGTGTGTGTGTGTGTGTGTGTGTGTATTTCTGTGTGTGTGTGTGTGTGTTCAGTCACATCCGACTATTTACAGCCCTATGGACTGTAACCTGCCAGGCTCCTCTGTCCTTGAAATTTTCTAGGCAAGAATACTGGAGCAGGTTGCCATTTCCTGCTCCAGGGGATCTCCCTGACCCAGGGATGGAACTCTCAAGTCTCTTGCATCTCCTGTATTGGCAGGAGGATTCTTTACCACTAGCAACACATGGGAAGCCCCGTTATAAGTCCTGTAGGCCTGTCTTCTGCATTGCAGGCAGACACTTTAACCTCTGAGCCACCAGGGAAGCCTTCTTACCCTCTACATTGTCTAAATATCACTCTCCTTATATTTAAATGTCTGTGACATTGAGAAACTCCAAATACCTCTTTCTCAACAAAGTTCAATTTCTTCCAGGGCAGTTCCTGTAGAAAAATCATTCTATATTGGGACAAAATTTTTATATTTCTAGCTCATGTTCATAGGTTGTAGTTCTGCCCCTTAGGGACCTTCAGAACAAGTCTTTCACATCAGAGCCCTTTGAAGATTTGATAATAGTGATCATGTTTCTCCATGTCTAACCTTTTCCTGGCTAAAAATTCCCTGTTGCTTTTATGAGTTTTTTGTACAGCATAGTTTCAAGTCATGTCACCATTTCAGATATTCTCTGCTAAATTTCCTCCAGGTGACAGTCTTTTCAAAGTATGACATCTGTAACTGGGCGAAATATTACAGTTGTAGTTCTCTAGACACAGTAAAAACCAAGATGATCCAATTCACTGAAACCTAGGTGAATTCAATGGTATTTAGCAAACAGGAACTAAATGTAGCCCCATCATTAGCTCCGTCTGCCCTGTGTTTTTTCAACCTGACTTATTCCAAAATTAATCTAATTTTAAAAGGAAATCAGTCCTGAATGTTCATTGGAAGGACTAATGCTGAAGTTGAAACTCCAATACTTTGGCCACCTAATGCGAAGAACTGATGCATTGGAAAAGACCCTGATGCTGAGAAAGATTGAAGGAGGGAGAAAAAGGTGACAACAGAGAATGAGATGGTTGGATGGCATCAGCGACTCAATGGACATGAGTTTGAGTAAGCTCGAGAGTTGGTAAAGGACAGAGAAGCCTGGTGTGCTGCAGCCCATGGAGTTGCAAAAAGTTTGACAAGACTGAGCAACTGAACTGAACTGAATATTAAAAGTTGGTTTTCCTTCAAAATTAATAAAATACCTATTTCTGGTTAAAAACTTAGAATCCTTAAAGAAATAAAGTGAAATGTGAAAGTATTCCTCCTGTTCTATATCTCTAGTCTCACTTCTTGGAAGTAAACACTACTAAAATTTTCATGAGAACCTTTTGAAAAATGTCCTATAAGTACATAAACATATGGCTCAATCTTCTTTTTTTTCACTTAAGTGGGAAATATAATATTCATCAGAAATGTACCTTTTTCAGTTATCTTGGGTATCTTCTATACCAAAGTACATATTGAGCTGACATGACTTTAAACAACTTTTAACATTCTCCACTAACAGATATTTAGGTTGGCTCTAGCTTTGCCATTGCAGATAACAAACTTTGCTCATTACAAACAAATAACCTTGCTCAAAACAAACTGGTGTGCCAGAGTGGTAGGAATAGGGGGACAGGCAAAATAGGCGAAGGGGATTAAGAGGTACAAATATCCAGCCAAAAAAATAAATATGTCACAGGGATATGGTCGCAAAGAGTCAGACACAACTGAGTGACTGAACTGAACTGATATAATATAGTGAATAATATTTTAACAACTCTGTATGGTGACAGATGGCAGCTAGATTTATTGCAGTGATCATTTGATAATATACAAAAATATCCAGACATCATTTTTGCACCTGAAGTTAATATTCTATATCAAATTTAATTTAATTTAAAAAAAACATTAAAAAGAACTTAAGACTTTTGTGCATGTGCACTCATGTGTCTGTACTATAAATTTCTAGAAGTGGAATAATGAATCTAAATGAATATGCATATTTTATTTCAATAGATATTGCCAAAATGGATCTTATACACATATACACACTTACAGACACGCATACACATAACACATATACATACATACACACAACATACAATTGGAGATGCACCCCAGACCCACTAACTCTGAATTTCAGGGTATACTATATAAAAAATACACAGTATAAAAAATAATTTTGCAGTACAGAGGTAGAGGATAAATTTTAGAACTTGTTCTTTGATGAAAAAAATGTTGTTGTATTAGTCTTTTCTGACAACTAAATCACATTGTTGATTCATACTGAGATTACTATCAACTAAAATTTCCAAACCTTTTAGATAGTAAATATTTACTAACCTATGTTCACTCCATTATTTATTTTTAGATTTCTTTTATAGTGCCCAAAATATATGGTTTAATATTTTACCTATTCAGTATTCAGTTCAGCTCAGTTGTGTCTGACCCTTTGCTGAATATAATAATATTCAGTCCATGTTTTGAATATTCAAATTCTTTATGACCAGACTTGTTCAGCTAATATAGTCCCTTTACCTTCTAATTTTCAACTGAAAAAAATTAAGACCATAATTATAAAATTTTATCCAAATCACTAGTGAAATACGAAATGAGCTAGGCCAAGGGCAGATTGCAGCCCAGCAGTAGAGGTTAGCAACTATATATTAATCAGCCATTTTAACAATTTATTTTTTATAAATTACAACTCAAACTAATTATAAGGTAATTTTTTACATTGTTGAAAAAAGAGAGATATGCCTAAAAGATGTTGCAAAAATTCTTGTTGCAGTCTATGAATATAAAATGATTTAATATTCCAGAAATCCTGCCCATATATTGGACAAATAGTTATTGAGCATCCAATATATGCTGCACTTCTGTTAGGAATGTGGGATACAGGCAGTGAACAAGAAACAATAAATCACTGCCTTCATAAACTTTATATTGGAGAGTGGACAATGTACAATAAAAAACTAATAAAATAATATAAAATATAATATCAAATTATAGTAGAGATTTTAAAAGAAATAAATATGGTGACATGATAGGTAACTGAGAGAGGCTGATGTCTGAGATGATAGTTGAGCCCAGTTTTCACCAACTGAACATAACAGAAGCTGTCCATATGGCCAAATGTAAAAAGCAAACCGGGAAATTACCAAGTGTGAACTTCCTCAGGTGGTAAGAAGCTTATTGTGTTCTAGAAACAGAAAGGCCAAAATACAGAGATCTAACGTATGCAAAGGAAAATAATATGAAATAGAGTTGACAGTTAGGCAGTAGAAATTTCATGTAAGTCTGAATAACTCATTAAAAGAACTTTGCATTTTATTGTAAAGGGCTAAGTAAAGCAACTGCTATGCTAAACATTTTTAAAATCGGAGTTTTATATGGGAAGTAGATTAGAGAGACATGAGTATGAACATGGAAACCATGTAGGATATTTCTGTAGTCAAAGATAGAAGTGATGAGGCACAGACTATGATATTTTTCATCCTGTTGACAAATAACATGAAGAGAAGTATATAGATTCAAGACAAATATTTTTGGTGAAACTTATAGACCTTGTTAATGGATTAAACAGGAAAACTAGCCATTAGATATAATTAAAATATGAGTTTCACTAGGCAAGAGTTTTGACTAATTTATTTTCTTTACTGTTTACTCCTCAGCTGCATAAATGATACCTACTACATAGCATATGTTCAATAAATATTTACTGCATTAAAAGAAAAAAAAGAAAGAAAGAAAATCTCTAGGTTTTTCCTCAGAGAAACTAGGTGAAAGGCCATGCTGTTAACTAAAATCAGTAAGACTGAAGAAAAGCAAAACGAGGCAGGGATGCAACTATTAGGGGTTCCATTTGGCTGTTTTAAGTTTTAGATGTCTTCTAGGCATAAATGTGGAGATTTAAAGAGAAAATTAAATATTTGAGTCTGGTCTTCAAGAAAGTTTTCTGGTCTATTGAGAAAAACTGGGATGCCATCGAAATACAGCCATGGACTTTATTGTAATTAATAATAAAAGGAATATTAAAGAGTCTCTGAAGGACATTTAAAAAATATCTGATTATGGGGATATATAAAACATGCTTATTAATGGAAATATTTAATATCTTGAAGGAGTCACTTTTCCCTAAAATAATCTAAAATCTAAAACATTTTAACAATTTCAATAAAAAATTATAATAT
This sequence comes from Aepyceros melampus, assembly GCA_006408695.1. NCBI lineage: Eukaryota > Metazoa > Chordata > Mammalia > Artiodactyla > Bovidae > Aepyceros > Aepyceros melampus. The sequence continues at coordinate 214,346 of SJXQ01009813.1, read as the reverse complement.
GTATTTTTATAGAACTTTGTAAGTGGATACTTAAAGTTACATAAAAGAGCAGAGCAGAACAGTAATACTTTAAAGAAAGAAACAAGGCATCTAAAATTGACTAGAAGATATCAAGATGTAACCAAAAGTCACAATTAAGATTATACCTCTCCCTGACACCAAAACCAAAGATATAACACATGCACACAAAAATTATAGTCTAATGCCATTGATGAACATAGATGCAAAAACCCTCGACTAAACATTAGCAAACCAGTCAACAATACATTAAAAGGATCATATACTGTGAGCAAGTAGGATTTATCCCAGGGATGAAAGATGGTTCAGTATTGTCAAATAATCAATGTGATATACCACATTAAAAAATTGAACAGTAAAAATCATATGATCATCTCAATAGATGTAGAAAAAGTTTTTGACAAGATTCAACATTTATTTATGATTTAAAAATCCAAAAAGGGGTATAGAGGGAATGCACCTCAAAATAATAAAGGCCATATATGAAAAACTCACAGTCAACATCATATACAATGTATGAAAAGCTAAAAACATTTCCTCTAAGATCAGGAATAAGGATGCACATTCTTGCCATTTTTATTAAACAGAGTTTGGAAGTAATAGAGCATTCAGACAGGAAAAGGAAATGAAAGGAGTCTAAATTTTAAGGTAAAAAGTAAAACTGCCACAGTTTACAGACAATAAGATCCAATATATGGAGAATCCTAAAGATGCTACAAAAATCTATTGTAACTCATCAGTGAAGTCAATAAAGTTTCAGGATATAAAATTAATATACAGAAATCAGTTGTGTTTCTATGCACTAACAACAAACTAGAAAGAGAAATTAAGAGAATAATCCAATTTATAATTGCACGACAAAGTATAAAATATTTAGAAATAAATCTAAGGACATAAAAGACTCTTATTAGGAAAACTATAAAACACTGATAAAGTAACTGAAGGAGACACAAAGAGACGCCTCTCCAATATCTTTATATATTATGTTCTCAGAGTGGAAGAATTATTAGTATTGATAAAGTGACCATACTACCCAAGGCAATCTACAGATTCAATGTAATTAATACCAAAATACCAGTGACATTTTTCACAAAACTAGAACAAATAACTCATCTGCATGGAAACACAAAAGTGTCCAAATAGCAAACATAATCTTGAGAAAGAAGAACAAAGCCCGAGACATCATTCTTCCTGATTTCAAACTATATTACAAAGCACAGTAGTCAAAACAGTATGGTACAAAAACAGATGAAACTTACAAACATACAATATACAAAAACAGACATATAAGTCAGTGGAACAGAGAAAAGAGCCCAGAAAAAAAAAATTACACCTATGTGGCAATTAATCTACAAGAGGAGAGGCAAGAATATACAATGTGGAAAAGTATACCTTTTTTAATAAGTTGTACTGGGAAAACTGGACAGCTACTTGCAAAAGAATGAAGCTGGACTATTTTCTCAATAAATTCGAAATGGATTGAAGACTTAAATGTAAGACCAAAAACCATAAAACTTCTAGGAAAAAAATGTAGGCAGGATGCTCTTTGACATCAGTCTCAGCAATATTCTAGGGATATGTATTCTCAGGTAAAGAAAACAAAACCAGGGTAACAATATACAGCCTTGATGTACTCCTTTTCCTATTTGGAACCAGTCTGTGGTTCCATGTCCTGTTCTAGCTGTTGCTTCCTGACCTGTATGCTGAGTGCTGAAGAATTGATTCTTTTGAACTGTGGTGTTGGAGAAGACTCCTGAGAGTCCCTTGGACTGCAAGGAGATCCAACCAATCCATTCTAAAGGAGATTAGCCCTGGGATTTCTTTGGAAGGACTGATGCTAAAGCTGAAACTGCAATTCTGTGGCCACCTCATCCAAAGAGTTGACTCATTGGAAAAGACTGATGTTGGGAGGGATTGGGAGCAGGAGGAGAAGGGGACGACAGAGGACGAGATGGCTGGATGGCATTACCGACTCGATGGACATGATTTTGAGTGAACTCCTGGAGTTGGTGTGGACAGAGAGGCCTGGTGTGCTGTGATTCATGGGGTCGCAAAGAGTCGGACACGACTGACTGAACTGAACTGAACGCATATATATGGAATTTAGAAAGATGGTAATGATAACCCTGTATGTGAGACAGCAAAAGAGACACAGATATATAGAACAGTCTTTTGGACTCTGCAGGAGAGGGTGGGATGATTTGGGAGAATGGCATTGAAACATGTATAATATCATATAAGAAATGAATCACCAGTCTACGTTCAATGCAGGATACAGGATGCTTGGGGCTGGTGCACTGGAATGACCCAGTGGGATGGTATGGGGAGGGAGGTGGGAGGGGGGTTCAGGATTGGGAACACATGTACACCCGTGGTGGATTCATGTTGATGTATGGCAAAACCAATACAATATTGTAAAGTAAAAATAAATAAATAACTAATAAAATTTTAAAAAGCAAAAAAAAAAAAAAGAAAACAAAACCAAGATAAACAAATGAGACTACATCAAACTTAAAAAGCTTCTGCATAGTTTGGGAAACTATCAACAAAATTAAAAGCCACATACTGAATGAGAGAAGATACTTGCAAACAAAATACTCACTAAGGGCTTAACAGCCAAAACATACAAAGAAATCGTAAGACTCAACATCAAAAAAGAAAGAAACAACCCAATTAAAAATGGGTAAAGAACTTGCATAGACATTTTTTCAAAGTATCCAGATGGCCAACAGGCATATGAAAAGATGCTCAGTATCACTAATCATCAGGGAAATGCAAATTGAAGTCATGAGCTATTATTTTACACCTGTAATAATAAGTGTAGGCAAGGACACAGAGAAAAGGGACCCCTTGGTGCATTATTTCTGGGAATGTAAATTGGTGCAGCCACTATGAAAAACAGTAGGGGGAGGTTCCTCAAAAAATTAAAAATAGAACTACCAAATGATCCAGCAATTCCACTTCTGGGATTTTATCCAAAGAAAATAAAAACATTGGTTTAAAAAGATATATGTGAGAGAATTCCCCGGTGGTCCTGTGGTTAGGACTCCACTCTTTCACTGCTGAGGGCATGGGTTCAGTCCCTTGTTCAGGAAGTAAGATCTCAAAAGCCACAGCACAGTCAAAATTTTTTTTAATTTGAAAAATTAAAAAAAAAATGAAAAGATACAGGCATCCCTATGGGCTTCCCAGGTGGCTCAGAGGTTAAAGCGTCTACCTGCAATGAGGGAGACCTGGGTTCAATCCCTGGGTCGGGAAGATCTCCTGGAGAAGGAAATGGCAACCCACTCCAGTATTCTTGCCTGGAGAATCCCATGGATGGAGGATCCTGATGGGCTACAGTCCACACGGTCACAAAGAGTCGGACACAACTGAGCGATGAAACTTTTACTTTCATGCTCATTGCAGCATTATTTATAATAGCCAAGCTTTTAAAGCATCCTAAGTGTTTTTATCAATAAATGAGGGAATAAAGAAGATGTACGCACACACATACAACACAAACATATGGAATATTACTCAGCCATAAAAAATTAGTTCAACCTTGCCACTGTAATAACACTGATAGACCTGGAAGGAATATGCTAAATGAGATAAGTCAAACAGAGGAAGGTAAATATCACATGATTTCACTTATATATGGAATCTAAAAAATAAAGTATAATTGGAAAAGGATCAACTTTTTAATACAAGATGATATCCTAATGGTTACCACTGTTTAAAAAAATAGATTCAACCTCCTGTTAGACATAAAAATAAATTTCAGATAAAATAAAGATTTAAATGTTAAATAACAGTGTTTACTATTTTAAAAGGAAAATACGGGGACTACGTAACCCTTTTGTTGGAAGAATATCTTGACAAAGCATAAACCAACATATCTTGGCACAGAGTAGATGCTCAAATGTCTAACTAAAAAATTAAAAGATGAATCATATGTTCATATTATAGTTCTTAAAACACTTTAGGATTAAAATATTATATTCAAAGTTAAAGGAAAAGCCACAGTCAACAGAAGATATTTTTAATAAATCTAAGCAGTGCAATAAAAACAAGTAACTAAAAATCATCAAAGGGTTTAAGCAATTCACAGACTTTGAAAGCCAAATGATTAATAACTGTTTTTTAAGTGTTTTCTTGAGTAATCATAAAAGTATAAATTGAAACCAATGAGATATTCTAAATGCTATTCAGATTCAAAAGGCATTTCAAAAGTGACAGCATCAAGCGTTATCCACAATATGGAGAAATGAAAACTCAATCTACTGAGGGGGAAGTAAGTGATTCAGCCACTTCAGAGACCTATTGCACAGTTCTGCTCCCTATGGGACCTCATAGAAAACTGACCTCAGTTATGAGATCTCAGTGGCTGGTTCCTCCAGATCCTACTTCAGCCAGTTTTCATTTGTTAATCAGCATTAAGTCTAACATTAAGTCAACAGACTGGTTCCAAATAGGAAAAGGAGTACGTCAAGGCTGTATATTGTCACCCTGCTTATTTAACTTATATGCAGAGTACATCATGAGAATGCTGGACTGGAAGAAACACAAGCTGGAATCAAGATTGCTGGGAGAAATATCAATAATCTCAGATATGCAGATGACACCACCCTTATGGCAGAAAGTGAGGAGGAGCTAAAAAGCCTCTTGTTGAAAGTGAAAGAGGAGAGTGGAAAAGTTGGCTTAAAGTTCAACATTCAGAAAACGAAGATCATGGCATCTGGTCCCATCACTTCATGGGAAATAGATGGGGAAACAGTAGAAACAGTGTCAGACTTTGTTTTTTTGGGCTCCAAAATCACTGCAGATGGTGACTGCAGCCATGAAATTAAAAGGCGCTTACTCCTTGGAAGAAAAGTTATGACCAACCTAGATAGTATATTCAAAAGCAGAGACATTACTTTGCCGACTAAGGTCCGTCTAGTCAAGGCTATGGTTTTTCCTGTGGTCATGTATGGATGTGAGAGTTGGACTGTGAAGAAGGCTGAGCGCCGAAGAATTGATGCTTTTGAACTGTGGTGTTGGAGAAGACTCTTGAGAGTCCCTTGGACTGCAAGGAGATCCAACCAGTCCATTCTGAAGGAGATCAACCCTGGGATTTCTTTGGAAGGAATGATGCTAAAACTGAAGCTCCAGTACTTTGGGCACCTTATGCGAAGAGTTGACTCATTGGAAAAGACCCTGATGCTGGGAGGGATTGGGGGCAGGAGGAGAAAGGGACGACCGAGGATGAGATGGCTGGATGGCATCACAGACTCAATGGACGTGAGTCTGAGTGAACTCCGGGAGTTGGTGATGGACAGGGAGGCCTGGCGTACTGCGATTCATGGGGTCGCAAAGAGTCGGACACGACTGCGCGACTGAACTAACTAACTATTAAGTCTAAAGAAGCAGTCACCTTACTATTTCCTAAATATTCTTACAGATGAAATTATCAGCAAAGCAAGCGAAGAATTTAGCACACATTCTGCTTTTAGTAAAATTAGAATTCCAACAGAAGTCCAGAGACTTAAAATTTCTTTCTTGCTTGCTAAGTCACTTCAGTCATGTCGACTGTGTGACCCCATAGACGGCAGCCCACCAGGCTCCCCGTCCCTGGGATTCTCCAGGCAAGAACACTGGAGTGGGTTGCCATTTCCTTCTCCAATGCATGAGAATGAAAAGTGAAAGTGAAGTTACTCAGTCGTGTCCGACTCTTAGTGACCCCATGGCCTGCAGCCTACCAGGCTCCTCTGTCCATGGGATTTTCCAGGCAAGAGTACTGGAGTGGGCTGCCATTGCCTTCTCCGGAAGTTTTAATCATTATTATATTTCATATCTTTACAACTACTGTGATTTTAATTGGGAAGTAATTATTTACATCACTTGTTGCTTATTCTAAGGCAACAAAGGATTGATCATATGTGTATCCTCAGTTCAGTTCAGTCGCTCAGTCATGTCTGATTCTTTGTGACCCCATGGACTGCAGCACACCAGGCTTCAATGTGCATCACCAACTCCCAGAGTTTACTCAAACTCATGCCCATTGAGTTGGTGATGCTATCCAACCATCTCATCCTCTGTTGTCCCCTTCTCCTGTGTATCCTGAATTATAGTTTTGAGACAATTACTCATCTAGAAATAATTGTTAAGCAATACATTTCTCTTTGGATTTTAAAAAACTCCTGAATTCCAGACAAGACAATATTTCTTGGCTTTTTTCAAACTCATGCCTTCTTTTGATAAAAGAGGGAAAAAAAACATTCTTTTCATATGATTTGAGATTTCAAATTAAATAATGATTAAAAATAAATCAGATCTGTTGGACAAAACATTGCTTTGATTTCAAACTATATCTTTCAGAAAATTCTAAGATGGTCTCTCAGGAACTGTTACAAGAACCAGGTGTTAAATAAAGAATGAAGTGCTCAGTAAAGAGTAAACTATGACCTTAGGATGAGTCAGTTTATATTTTTAAAATATATATTTTAACATGTTTCCATATGTATGAAAGTCTGCAGCATTGCACATAATTTTTTATAGCTATTTTAATGAAAGACAGTTATCATACCTGTGGACACAAGGTTTCCAGGTATTGGCAGCAACTCTGACAATCTTAATCCCATCTTCATTTGTTGACATGGAACAAGCAAGATTTGCCACCTTAAATACAAAATAATGGAAATTATCTCAGATTATCAAGGAAATGCAGAAACATTTGTTATCACAGACAAGAGTGTTTAAGTGTTCACTGAAAATTTCAGTGACTACAGTGTTTTCATAAATGTCATTGTCATTCAGAAATCTATTAAATAACAATAAAGGGCCATACAGTAGTCTTTAAAGCCAACAGGAAGACTGGTGAACAAATTTGCAATCCCTGGACAGATTCTTGGTATCAATATCTAACCCATAATAAGATGCTGCNGAACTCCGGGAGTTGGTGATGGACAGGGAGGCCTGGAGTACTGCGATTCATGGGGTCGCAAAGAGTCGGACACGACTGCGCGACTGAACTGAACTGATGGTTTCTTATGAGACTGAGAAAAAGTTTATCTATGGATTGAATGCTAATAAATTTTTGGACTCTTATATGATTGTGGTTTATTTTAAGTTTGTAATTGGTTTATTATTTCCCAGAAGTCTACTATGCATTCTTAAGTTGCATTAAGCATGACTGTATCTTTGTTCATATTTTATTCAGCATCAAATATGCTACAAAGCTGGGCAAATACAAGATAATTGAATTCTTCTTCAGGTTCTTGATTTTCTACTACAACTTCATAGGCACTATTTAACATTCCAGCAGTCAATTGATTCACGTCCTTAGTAATATCCATATTTTTTTATACATTATTGTTTTGAAACACACTGTTTCCCAGGGATATGACTGTCCTTTAAAATAACTGCCTTCATGGCGATGACCTAAGTCGAATGTTCATAAAGATTTTCTTTATACCATGAATAAGTAGTGAGAAAGATTGTGGAATTCCATCCTTTTCCTTTGAACTTCAGTCTTGTTCAACATCCCCCTTGCTAGCAGGTGAGTCTTCATGTACAGAGGCAATGTTTTCTCGGATCTATAAAATATGTCACTGCCTCCATCACTGCAAAGAGATCGCTTTCCTAACAATCATTTTCCTCATGTTTCAGTTATTATATACTTTAACACAAGGCAGTTTTTACTGATCAAATTCAAAATCCAATCAGTTGCAGAGAAACTTCACTTAAACTTCATGGTTGGAAGTGAACAACAAACATATCTTTGGATGACTATCTGTAGAATACCAAAAACTGTTACTTAAATGGATTTACAGCCTTTGCTTTTTTTTTTATGTAGCATTACTTTAAATATGTTGGCAGTGAAACAACTCCTTGGTTTGCATTTACATATAATGAAATAACAGCCATATATTATTTAACTGTGGAATGGCATTGATCACTTTATTAACGTACATGGAAATGGCTTACTTGAAAAGGTCTTTTGTTGGCTTGAAGGTCACAATGCCTCAACTTTCATATCAGCCACATAATTAGCACATTTGTGATTATTTGAAAAGGGCAGTCATTTCTGTACCCAACTCCATTCTTAAAACCCCACTCACAGAAAGTAAAACTTAGCAGTCTAATTCCTTTAATGAATTTTATAATAATTTGCACTGCACTTGCAGAAAATAGCTGTCTGTAAATTTGAGCACGGTTTGCTTTAAGTAGAAATAAGAAATTATTGGCTCAATCTTCTGGTCAAATAGATGAATGTTGGTTAAACCAAAGTTTAAAAATTACAGAAAGATACTCTATATAGACACTTTTAAAATTTCTTTAATTTTATATTCAAATATAGTTGATTAACAGTTTTATGTCAGTTTTACATATACAAGGGATTCAATTATAAATGTATCTATTTTTTAAATTATTTTATCATTTAGGTTATTACAGGACATTAGAGATACTAAGGGAACATTTTATGCAAAGATGGGCTCAATAAAGGACAGAAATGGTATGGACCTAAGAGAAGCAGAAGATATTAAGAAGAGGTGGCAAGAATACACAGAAGAACTATACAAAAAAGATTTTCATGATCCAGATAATCACGATAGTGTGAACACAAGCCAGACATCCTGGAATGTGAAGTCAAGTGGGCTGTAGGAAGCATAACTGCAAACAAAGATGGTGGAGGTGATATAATTCCAGTTGAGCTATTTCAAATCCTGAAAGATGATGCTGTGAAAGTGCTGCACTCAATGTGCCAGCAAATTTGAAAACTCAGCAGTAGCCACAGGAATGGAAAGGTTCAGTTTTCATCCCAGTCCCAAAGAAAGGCAATGCCAAAGAATGCTCAAACTACAGCATAATTGCACTCATCTCACATGCTAGTAAAGTAATGTTCAAAATTCTCCAAGCCAGGCTTCAGCAACACATGAACCGTGAACTTGCAGATGTTCAAGCTGGATTTAGAAAAGGTAGAGGAACCAGAGATCAAATTGCCAGCATCCGCTGAATCATCAAAAAAGCAAGAGTTTCAGAAAAAATCTATTTCTGCTTTATTGACTATGCCAAAGCCTTTGATTATGTAGATCACAATAAACTGTGGAAAATTCTGAAAGAGATGGGAATACCAGACCACCTGACCTGCCTCTGAGAAAACTGTATGCAGATCAGGAAGCAACAGTTAGAACTAGACATGGAACAACAGACTGGTTCCAAATAGGAAAAGGAGTCCATCAAGGCTGTATATTGTCACCCTGCTTATTTAACTTATAAGCAGAGTACATCATGAGAAACACTGGGCTGGAAGAAACACAAGCTGGAATCAAGATTGTCAGGAGAGATATCAGTAACTTCAGATATGTAGATGATACCACTCTTATAGCAGAAAGAGAAGAAGAACTAAAAAGCCTCTTGATGAAAGTGAAAGAGGAGAGTGAAAAAGTTGGCTTAAAGCTCAGCATTCAGAAAACTAAGATCATAGCATCTGGTCCCATTACTTCATGATAAATAGATGGGAAAACAGTGGAAACAGTGGCTGACTTTATTTTTTGGGTGCTTCAAAATCACTGCAGATGGTGATTGCAGCCATGAATTAAAAGGCGCTTGCTCCTTGGAAGGAAAGTTATGACCAACCTAGACAGCATATTAATAAGCAGAGACATTACTTTGCCAACAAAGGTCCCTCTAGTCAAGGCTATGGTTTTTCCAGTGGTCATGTATGGATGTGAGAGTTGGACTCTTAAAAAAGCTGAGCGCCAAAGAATTGATGCTTTTGAACTGTGGTGTTGGAGATCCCTTGGACTGCAGGGAGATGCAACCAGTCCATTCTAAAGGAGATCAGTCCTGGGTGTTCATGGAAGGTCTGATGTTGAAGTTGAAACTCCAATACTTTGGCCATCTGATGTGTAGAGCTGACTCATTTGAAAAGATCCTGATGTTGGGAAAGTTTGAGGGCAAGAGAAGGGGACGACAGAGGATAACATCATTGGATGGCATCACGGACACAATGGACATGGGTTTTAGTGAACTCCGGGAGTTGGTGATGGGCAGAGAGGCCTGGCATGCTGCAGTTCTTTGGGTTGCAAAGAGTTGGACATGACTGAGAGACTAGACTGAACTGTGGGTGGAAGTTATAAGTATAAACTGTGTTTAGTTCAACTTTTTAAAGTTTCCCGAGTGAGAAAGAATACATGTATATGCATGGTTAAGTCCCTTTGCTGTTTACCTGAAATCATCACAACATTGTTAATCAGCTCTACTTGAACATAAAATATAAAATTAAAAAAAAAAAGTTCCCCAGGTAACTCTGGTGTACCGCTCTCGACATAGATACACACAACACACAGACACATTTAGACTTTGTGTTGATTTTCATTTGTTTGTATAAGACACTCCTTCCTGAAGACTAATGTAAAGTGGTGGAAATCTACAAGAAGCATGAACTGACTATACATACAGAGAGAGAGAGAGAGAGAGAGAGAGAGAGAGAGAGAGAGAAGATACTAGGAAGTCATAGAAAAGGCTTCACAAATTAGAGATAAGAAATAACAACCTATCTGCCACTGCTGCTGCTAAGTTGCTTCAGTCGTGTCGGACTCTGTGCAACCCCATAGACGGCAGCCCATTAGGCTCCTCTGTCCCTGGGATTCTCCAGGCAAGAGTACTGGAGTGGGCTGTCACTGCCTTTTCCAACAACCTAACCTACCGCCTGAGAAATAGGGCTTAGTCTATTAGGGCTACTGTAACAAAAGTAAAAGACTGGATACCTTATAAACAACAGAATTAGCTTCTCACAGTGCTAGAGTTTGGGAAGTTAGAATCTAGGCGGCAGCAATGCCTGGTGAGCATCAGCTTCCAGGTTCCTAGAACGACCCTCTACTCTAGCTGGAACCTCACATAGCAAGAGAGCTGAGGGAAATCTCTGGGATTCCTTTTCATAAGGGCACTAATCACATATAGAAGGGTTCTTCTCTCATTACCTAATCACCTTCAAAATGTTCCCTCTCCCAGTCAATCACCTTGGGCATTAAGATTTCACCACATGAATTTGAGGGGGACACAAACATTTAGTCTATAATATATAAAAGTTTAAAAATCAAAATACTCAGGAAACAAGAAAATCAAAAGTAGGAGAGATTTCTGGCCTTCTCCCCAACATCTGCTCCTTTTTCTGTTAAGAACCGTCTGATTTCCCTTTGGACAACTGCTGTCTCCTCCTCTAGCTCAGCGGTATGAAGTCTTGGCATGACAGTTAGTCAAGGTGCCCAGTTCTCCCTTGCCCTGGTGTGGGCGTATCTGCCACTTCCTGAGAGGAATCCTGGAACAGTTCCTGTGTCTACCCAGTCTCAGCCCTCTGCCTGCATCCGTGTGTACTAGCTTGTATCTTCCAATGAAGTCTCTTTCGTTTTCTACCTAAGTAAGCCAAATTCATATTATCATGCCTACAACCATACTGAAATGAGTACTGAGCCAGAAATTTACATACCACTTATGCATTAATTTCTGATGGCTCCTCTCAGCAAAGTAAAAGGCTGGCAATGCAGAATTTCAAATCAGTAGAAGGCACTTTCTAATCAAATGTCTGCAACCTAGATGTCCTAATAGCAGGAGCAAGCACAGGGGAAGGAGATGTTCATTTCAGTTCCTGCACATGTAGATAAACATGTTTATTACCTCTCCTCTTTTGAATATCTAATCGCTTGGTGTCTATTAGAACACTTTACATACCAGGTACAAAGGATATCTAGTTCTTGAAGAAAATAATTAACCAATTTGGGGTTTATCCTTTTACAAATCATTCATTATGTCCGAAAGCCATCCTTCCAGGTGCTCTTTTAATTCATACCTGTATATTAAAGTCTGAATCAAATACTGTCTCCTCCACAAAACCTCCCAGACACTCAGAATCAGAATTCATACTCCCACAATAAGATCTACTTTATTCTTCCAAGACTCACTCATGTTAATTTCAGATAGTAAACTGCTAGATGGTAAGGATAATCATGTATTCTTTTCTAAAAATATTTTTTAATCAGGTTAAGTATCCTAAAAATAGAATGCTGTCTATGTAAATTAACAAAAATAATAGTTTATCTTTTTTTGGTTATTCAGCCCCATAGAATCCTAGTTCCCCAATCAGAAACTGAACCCAGACCCTCAGCACTGAAGGCACAGGTTCCTAACCATTGGACCACCAAGGAATTTGCAATAGTTTATGCATTTGGAAACATATGATCTTCTACTGTGTTTTAAACTAATACATTAAATAAAATATATTTCTTAGAGGGCTTAATGCAACTTAATTTTTTCATTGAAAACTATGTGCTTCTGCCCTTTCCTTATTTAAAAAAATGTTTCTAATTATCTATTATAGGAGCATAAAATAAGTATCATTAAGTTATGAAGGAAAATACTTGAGGAAAGAACGCCCTTGAATCATTAAACTTAATTGCTTTGAGTTGATTTCAGTCCAACTGTGTTTGCATATTGGGAGCATCAAAATCTGACAAGTCTGTAGCAAAGATACAAATAAACACAGGCAAACTTGGAGTAAGGATACTGACACAGAACAGCTAAAGCAAGTTCTTTCTTTATGACTTGGCATTTGCAAAAGATTGGATTGCTTTCTGAATTTAGAAAAGAATAAAATTTCACAAAAACTTGTGAAAAACCATGAAGGAGGGAAAGAGGAAGTACAGTGGATATTAATTAGGAAGTCACTAGCTTATCAACCATGGGGTCGCTAAGAGTCAGACACGACTGAGTGACTTCACTTTCACTTTTCACTTTCCTGCATTGGAGAAGGAAATGGCAACCCACTCCAGTGTTCTTGCCTGGAGAATCCCAGGGATGGGGGAGCTGGGGGGCTGCCATCTATGGGGTCGCACAGAGTCGGATACGACTTAGCAGCAGCAGCAGCAGCAGCTTATCAATAGCAATTGAATGTGTTTGAGTATGAAATAAATAGTCTTACAAGAGGAACTAAGATACCAATATTTATTAGGAAGATAGAAATCGTCTTCTATCTTTATCTTTAAACATATGATGAGTCATGTATAAAGTGGCCAGAGATAGAGAAGGTCACCCACAATACACTGATGTCATAGAGGCTAGGAGAACAGAAAGTTTCAAGAAGGTAGTTTCAAATATATATTTAAAAAAAAGAGAGGTCAAGAAAGTAATTCCTGAAATTACTCATTTATTCAGACACAGAGACTCACTGATTCAGATCATTTTTAGTTTGGGTAGAATGATGATGGCCAGACTAGCTTAGTGTGAACAGAGGACAGTGTAGGAGGAGAGGTAGCCCATGTGTCTTATGAACAAAGGAGAAAGCTAGAGACTGTCTGGACAACACTCATTCCCATTTCCTCCTCTTATGGATCCATTTGTTTTTATGTCATCTGTCAAATCATCTCCTGAATCATCTACTTTTCTTTCTCCCTACCCTAGTCAAGTGTACTGTCAATTTTTTCATTCAGTCTTAGCTTTTATTCTCATCCACTGTGCCTTCTCTGTAATATATTCACTATATTGCAGCTGACAATTTTTTCTTCAAGTGTAAATTCAATTCCCTCATCATCATCTCCCATTCCCATTCCATAGTCTCTTCCTTACAAGACCCTGGTCCAAGCCTGGTACAGCCTCGTCCAAGACTCATCACATAGTTCTTTGCTGCACTCTATCAATCAGCCTAATTTCAAATACTCACACTTCCTTCTGCCATAGGACACTTGTACATGCTGTTTTCTTTAGCCTGGAATGTGTCCCACCTCCTTCTCACAGCCACATTTACATCTCACCTAGATACACTCAACTGCAGATCTAGTCTCAAAAGCAAATTTTCAGAAAGTTTTTCACCAACACTACACTCCCTCTCCCTACTAAGCTCTCCCCCAACCCAAGTCAGGGTTGTCCTTGAGCGCCTGACTCTGTTTGTAATTATATATTTATTGCAGACAGTATTTGGTTAGTGACCATTTACTCTGCTTTATAAGAGCAGGGCCCTTATTTGCTCATCATTGGAACCTCATTTTCTAGTACTTGATATATAAATAGCCAGACAATAAATAGTTCTTCAGTGAATAAATAAATGCATGTATTAGTATGCTTAAGAATGTACCATCCTCAAAGTGAGAATGAAAAATTGAGCTTAGAGGGAGGAGACAGCAGCAGAAATTCAGGACAAGTGAGAAAGAGAAGTGAAATTTCTCTTTGAAATTCATTTGCAATTTTCCACAAAGGTTTAGACATCAGGACTTCAAAGAAAAGTAACACGCTTTTCTTCTAGTCTGGTCATCGTACTTAACAAAGATTGGAAGGCAGCTTCTTTCTTTCAAGTTTTACTTTTCACTTCAGATATCAAATTGGGAACAACTGACTAGCTCCCAATTTAGCCTTTAATTTATTTATTTTTAATCAAGTAAAATAACTCTTCAAAGAACTCAATCTGGCTGCCAAATGCTGGTGAGTATGGCAGATGGACAGAGACGTGCTAACTCCCATGAACAACCCAGGAGCTTTCGCGTCTCTAGCAGAATGCAATGTAATGCATGCTTTGCTTCTAGGCAAGCCTAGATCGGAGGTTTGGGACTGAGTGAGAGAAGTGTTGAAGGGGGTCTGTGTTCTCTTATTGTTGGCATCCAAGTGACCTCTGGCTAAACAAGCCAGCTCTTCCATGCCTCCCTGTCAAACAATGCTGCTCTCCTTGTAGTAATGAGAAATGACCATGAATTACAAGTTTTGTAGAAATTTGACTCAAAGAATTGTGCTATAAAGAACCATGGCAAGGTGCAGGTAAACAGTTTCATCAGGCAACAAATACTCATTATCCACCTATGACGTGGATGTGGACTAGGAGCTTCCAGAGAACTCAAAGACAACACAAACAAATCTCAAGAAAACAATCTATTTAATTTAAGGGGACAAATGAAAGTGTCAGAGAATAAAACTGTAGTTTCTAAGTATGATAGTAAGCTAGAAGTAGATGACCTCCTAGGAGTGACTTTAGGCAGGCTCTTTTATGGAAACAAACTATTACCAAGGAACTTCATCTTCTCTAGAACTTTGCATATTAAATTGACTCCCAGACATGCTGAATCTTAAATCACACAGTCCTGGGTCTGATATTTGTTTTGTTAATGTAACTATTTACATCTCTTTCTTTGGTTATCCGTCTATAAGATAAGCAGATTAATTATTTGGCTTCTAGGCCCCTTCCCATTTCAATAATCACATTATACTGATTGTGCAACTTGATAACAGAATTAGATAGGAATTAGGTAAGGAGCAGAACTATCATGTAATTTTGATATTAATTTAAAGATCACATTTCTAAATAAAATATTAGCAAATTAACTCCAACTATATAATTAAAGAACAGTAATACAGCAAGACAGTAGAGAATATCCTAGCAATAAAACAGTGGCTCATGATTGGGAAATCCTACCAATGAAATTCCTTTTTTTAAACTATATTTTAACATATTTTTAGAAAAGCAGTTGATAAAGTTTTATGTATATCCTTTTTAAGGTAAAACAAACTGAACTAAAACAAACACAAAAAACAAACAAAAATCTTAGAGAGCTATGAATAGAATAAATTATTCTTAAATGGAACCAGGTCAAATTAAAGAAAATTACAGAATCCTCCTCAAAAGTCAAGATTAAAATAAGCATTCTTCTTATCACTGTGGTTAACCAATATTGTGTTCAAGCTTCCAGTCAGGATAAATGAACCTAAGAAATAAATGATAGCTTCAAATATTGTAAAGAAAGGAAACATTTACATTCTCAGGTAACAAAATTGAGTTAAACCTCAACTCTTAACATGAGTTTTATATGGTAATCAATTTTGCCAAGAAGAGAAGCATTGCATTTTAACTACATAGCCCTATATTGACTGACATTTTTCCAAGAGTAGTTTCCACTGTATTATTGTCTAATTAGAAAAATAAAAGGGATTGATAAAATAGTTTTCTATTTTTTGAGTTGGAAATGTACCAATGTCAAGTAAAATATATTTATTAAAAATGATGAACATGTGTGTGTGCATAGGTATAATATCTAAAATGCTGTTCACCAAAAATGGTAATTGTGGTTATCTCAGAAGGGTATGATTCAGGAAAATTTCAACTTCCTTCTACTATATTTTAAAAATTTATAGTTTGGGTCCAATAAAGTAATTTTCATTTTGAAGAGGATAAATTTTTTCTATATCTGTATTCGAACTTTTAATACCAATTATATTAATCATGACACTTACTGCAAAAGCAGTAAAGGATCTGGAACCACTTAAAAATAAAGCTTCCAGAAAATACAGATATAATGTTTAAGGGCTACTAGGTAGGAAATAGTTTATGTTATTTCATAACTGGTTTATTTAAATGATTCACAAACAAGGCTGATAATTCATAATAGGAAAACCAGACCTTAGTTTTACCTCACAGTATTTAACATAGTGGTAGATATCCAATGAATCAAGGCCCACAGCCAAAAAGAATATCAGACCACCCCAAAGTGATCTTAATAATGAACAAAAACTCAATTTGTTTGGAAAGTTAATAGTATTCTATGCATGGTGTGTGTGCGCATGTGTGCGTGTGTGTGTGTGTTTGCTGTTCTGTGTCTGTCTGGCTGTATATAGTAGACATGAGGTGATGATTCTTGTGATTAATAGATTATAATTTCTAAATTTCCCTCTCTTTCTTATCTTAACCATGCCCTACAGCTCTACTCAATTACCACAGTTCAGCATGTGAACATCTTATTTCTCTCCAAGAACTCATTAAAGATGCAAATATTTATTTGTCTAAGTGAACACATGTCAAACTTATTCTAAAAAACAGGCATGAGTATGCTATAGCAGGATGTACCATCACCATCACCCGACAAACAAATGAGATGAACACGCACACACAGAACTTAAACAGGTTTGACTGTTAGACTTTGCTTCCAATAAATTATCTGAAGTATATGTTACATAACTCAAATTGAGGACAGCAATGTACACCACTCTAGAGTCCCATTTTACCAAACACATTTCTCATCTTTTATTTTGGGACAATATATACTACCCACACATACACATACACTATATTAATATGCAATGTAAATTATAAGGGAAAAACTAGACAAACCATTTTCCAAGGTCCCTTTCTACATTAAGCTATCATTCACCTCAGAATCGCAACCCAAAGAATAAAAGTATGTGCCACCTGCCAAATTAATGTAAAATAATAAACAGCATGAAATAAAATCCATTTAACAATCAAAGAAAAAAAAACAAATCTGAACCATAAAGACAAGATCAAGTGTTGTTTCCTTAACTAGTGGTATATTTTGCTGTCTGTTGAGGATTAAGCATAAATGTGAAGCATGCAAACCCAATATGTCCTTATTAACTGGATCAGTGTGTAAAGGGCACATGTCAAAAACTACTCTAATTGGCCTTCATTATCACTGAAATTGACATCAGATTTATAGCCAGTGACCTGACCTCTCAAGTGGCAGAAACAGAACTGATTTTTCTTAAGACAGAATGTGCTACCACCAACATAAAGTTTTCAGTTGGTTTAACTCTGAACCAACATTTTATATACATATCACTTTATTAAAATGCCATCATGGGAACTGAAGTTGTCATACACTGCAAAGTTAATTGAGTTATATAAACTCTGAGGACACGTCAAGACTACCTGATTCCCAGACTAATCAAGTCATCCCCACCCAGATATCAATACATGCCTTACTTTCATGAAAGAAGGGGGTCTCTTAGCAAAATGACAGCTAGTAATAAATTGTCTGACAGCATTTATTGGAAGGATATCAAAAGAATAATCTGTGCAACTATTTTGTTTTGTCTTGCAGGCATCTGTTTATGATTCAGTTCTAACTTTGAGAGACATAGTCAAACAAGCTTTAAACTACAAGAATCATATAAACCCAGAGAAAGACTCATCTCTCAGCATAATGGTCCATAGTGAATAAGACAAACTGACAGAATACAAAGTGTATAGGACAGAGTGTGTATATACATGGATACAGAGCAGTGAGAGTAGGGTAGGTGTGTTTGTGTTTGCGTGTATGAATATGCGGTCCCCAGCAAAATGTGCAAATCAGTATACTAGCATTAAATACTATGATTTCTATGTTCCCTTATCCTTGGTTTCCCTGATTCTTATGAGGGTTCTTTGAATGGGTTCTGGACTTAAATTACATGATAAACAGTGGTGTTAGATAAATGATATGACATAATATGAAAAAAATTAGACAAAGATATGAGGAAGGCATGGCAACTTACTCAGTATTCATGACTGGAGAATCCAATGGACAGAGAGTAACCTGGAGGGCTATAGTCCATAGGGTTGTGCACAGTTGGACACGACTGAAGTGACTTAGCATGCACGCACGTGGTAACCGCAGCCAGTCACAAAAAGACAGTTGATCCTTGGAAGGAAAGCTATGACAAACCTAGACAGTATATTAAAAAGCAGAGACATCACTTTGCCAGCAAAGTTCCATCTAGTCAAAGCTATGATTTTTCTGTTGTCCTACACATCACAGTTCAAAAGCATAAATTCTTCGGCGCTCAGCTTTCTTCACAGTCCAACTCTCACATCCATACATGACCACTGGAAAAACCATAGCCTTGACGAGAGGGACTTTTGTTGGCAAAGCAATGTTTTTTAATATGCTGTCTAGGTTGGTCATAACTTTCCTTCCAAGGAGTAAGCGTCTTTTAATTTCATGGCTGCAGTCACCATCTGCAGTGATTTTGGAACCCAAAAAAAAATAAAGTCTGACACTGTTTCCCCATCTATTTGCCATGAAGTGATGGGACCAGATGCCATGATCTTAGTTTTCTGAATGTTGAGCTTTAAGCCAACTTTTTTCACTCTCCTCTTTCACTTTCATCAAGAGACTTTTTAGTTCCTCTTCACTTTCTGCCATAAGGGTGGTGTCATCTGTGTTGTATTGGAGAAGACTCTTGGAGTCCCTTGGACTGCAAGAACATCCAACCAGCACATCCTAAAGGAGACCAGCCTTGGGTGTTCATTGGAAGGACTGATGCTGAGGCTGAAACTCCAATACTTTGGCCACTTCATACAAAGAGATGACTCATTGGAAAAGACTGATTCGGGGAGGGATTGGGGGCAGGAGGCGAAGTGGATAACAGAGGATGAGATGGCTGGATGGCATTACCGACTCAATGTACATGAGTTTGAGTGAACTCCAGGAGTTGGTGATGGACAGGGAGGCCTGGCATGCTGTGATTCATGGAGTCGCAAAGAGTCGAACACAACTGAGTGACTGAACTGAAATGAACATAGATACGAGAGCCGGACAACAAAAAAGGCTGAGCACCAAAAAATTTATGCTTTCAAATTATGGTGCTGGAGAAGACTCTTGAGAGTCCCTTGAACTGCAAGGAGAACAAACCAGTAAATCCTAAAGGAAATCAAACCTGAATATTCATTAGAAGGACCGATGCTGAAGCTGAAGCTCCAAAACTTTGGCCACCTGATGCAAAGAGCTCACTCACTGGAAAAGACCCTGATGCTAGGAAAGATTGTAGGCAAGAGGAGAAGTGGGTAACAGAGGATGAGATGGTTGGGTAGCATCACTGACTCAATGAAAATGCTGCTGCTGCTGCTGCTAGGTCGCTTCAGTCATTTCCGACTCTGTGAGACCCTATGGACAGCAGCCCACCAGACTCCTCTGTCCACAGGATTCTCTAGGCAAGAATACTGGAGTGGGTCGACATCTCCTTCTCTAGAAGGGAAGGGAAGACAAAAAGAGAAAGTTACATTATTTCATTAACCTTCCTTTACTGGGGCTAACCAATATGTTAATTCTGTCTGTACAAGATTAAATTGTGAAATCCTAGAACAGAAACGATCTTACCCTTTTTTGTTGTTCTAAGACTTTGCAAGCAATGTCACTCATAAAACTTACCAAGTTGGATAAATTTAAGCCAGAATCACAAATAAAGTATTTTTCACACTGTCTTCATACAAACTTCACGAGCAACCTGTGTGCAGATGACTAATGCAAAAAAGACTAAATGAAGAACAGAACAGGGGAAATAGTTTTCTCAGTTCAAGAAATGGGATACTTAGATGCAAACTTAATTTTTCAACTATGAATATGACTACCTTGTTAAAAAGTATGTGTTAATAAAAACATATAAACTTTAATAAATCTCAGTATTGAAAGATCTCTGGATAATAAAAATCAGAAATTTCTGGATAAAATTAAAAATTCCTCTTATTAGTGAATGGACTAATGAAAAGCAATGCTATTCCAAAACCCTAATGTTATATTTTTTTTATTATTGTAAAGATAAGACTTAGAGTAGTTCCTGTGTGTTTGGTTATTTTCAATTTTCATATTAAGCAACATTAAACTTGAATTAAATTTAAGAAAGCAGCGATGCACAGAGGGTAGCTGTGTGCATCTCAGCCACACGGCTCCCCATGCCGCGTGGGCCAGTGCTGTCTCCTCACCAGCCCTGCTTCAAGGTCTCGAATCAGAGTTGCAGGAATTGGAGGGCATCTTGAAACATCTAGTCCAGCTCTTGACCCCACTTTGGAATGCTGGCTTGCTGGTACTGCACATAAAGGCTTTTAAAATGCTGTCAGATTCAGCTTTTAAAGAAAGAAACCCCACCAGGTTCTGGCCTTGCTCAGTGTCGGCAGTTTTGATCCAGAGATCTGAAGACATGTCGCTTCCTGTCCTGGTCTTAGGACAGAGTGGCTTTTCTGTCACCTTAATAAGTGCCTCCTTCATGGGACTGAAAGGAGCTTTCATTTCAATCAATTCAGTTTGGTTGCTCAGTCATGTCTGACTCTTTGTGACCCCATGGACTGCAGCACACCAGGCTTCCCTGTCCACCATCAACTCCTGGAGCTTGCTCAAACTCATGTCCATCAAGTCGG
Source organism: Aepyceros melampus (assembly GCA_006408695.1). Classification (NCBI taxonomy): domain Eukaryota; kingdom Metazoa; phylum Chordata; class Mammalia; order Artiodactyla; family Bovidae; genus Aepyceros; species Aepyceros melampus. Next base: position 193,420 of record SJXQ01009813.1, on the reverse strand, counting down.
TGATGCCATCCAACCATCTCATTTTCTATCATCCCCTTCTCCTTCTGCCTGCAATCTCACCCAGCATCAGGGTCTTTTCCAGTGAGTCAGTTCTTTTATCAGGTGGCCAAAGTATTGGAGCTTCAGCTTCAGCATCAGTCCTTCCAATGGATATTCAGGATTGATTTACTTTAGGACTGACTGGCTTGATCTTCTTGCAGTCCAAGGGACTCTCAAGAGTCTTCTCCAAAATCTTTAGCACTCAGAAACAGAGAGTGCCAAATAAAAGCCCCAGTTCACATTTTGACTTCTGCTTTACTTTAAGCCTCAAACTACTGTGGATTTGTCCTTTCTTAGGCTGCCAGGCTTTGGAAAGCACATCCACACCTTCTCTCTCTCTCTCTCTCTCTCTCTCTCTCTCTCTCCTGTTGGTTAATTAACACTAATGGGCAGATGTCCTCTCTGCCACAGTTATCACTGGCTTACTAGAGGGCTAATTATGCTGCTTGTCCAGGCATAGTGTCTCTCTTCCTTCCAGCAGCTTCCCCTTGGGACCCATACTGCTCATTATCACCTCCACCAGTAGAAGAATAAGACAAGACTGTCGGTGGTACCACTTCTTATATTTCCAAGAAAAAGCTTAAATCTAAGTAATGCCATTATAGGCTTCCTCAGCAGGGTTTTCAGCTAGGAAAATCCTTGTGATTTTTGCCCATAATTTCCTCCTAAATGCTGAATTGTATTATTAAGAACTAGAAATCATTTTTTTCAAATGACTTACTTTTAAATTTGCTTTTCGGACATCTCTTAAGAGTCACTGGAAACTCAAGCGCAATTCTTTATCTCCTCTCTCCTAGTACATTCTATTCAATCCATGTATTTCAAATGGATGGAGGATTTTTATTTTCTTCCCTCAGCAATGTACCTCAAAATCTATTGCTTTTTTTCCCCCATAAGTAGACTAATGCCAGTTCCTGCTACCTTCCTCCATTCACCTTCCATACCTTCTTTTTCCAGTGCCACCCCATTATCTTCCCTTTTCTTACACTGCCACAATCACAGCTAGTCTTTTCTAGAATCTCCAGGCACCACAGCTGAGCAACTTAATTCATTTCTGGACTCTATCATTTTTTTTTCTCTATTCTGTCTATGAAATGTCTCCTCCCTCTCACCAATCCTCCTGTCTTCCAGATTCTAAAATCCCTTCACATTTTCCCTCTCATTCTGTTCTTTTACTTTACTGTCTCTATGATAACTAAAATATAACATATTAATATAAGCCATGTGGAGTCTTTTCTCTTTGTACTTAAAAAATATATTTATCTGCTTTCTCTTTTAGTGAATAATTCATTTCCTGTTGTTTTTTGCTAATAGAGTCTATGAGCCAGGGGCTAGTTTTACATCTGTGTTTAGTGATTTAGGTAGTAGAATATTTTGTTATAATGCAATAAGTGTACTGGAAATCACTCTTTTGGGAGCCATGAAATCCTGAAGGGCAAGACTCAAGTGCTGTGGTAGACTGGTTAAACCATAGAGAATTAACTAACTATAATTACTTGTGTACTCAATAGTTAAATTATTATGGGTTACACTGAGTGTTTAAGCTAGTTTTGGGGAAAAAAAAAAACAAAAAAACCTTTTTTATTATTTCAAGACTTGCACCCTAGTGACAGTGGCCATTTTTTAAGTAGGTTCAGTAACTGCTACTGCTTCTGCTGCTAAGTCACTTCAGTCGTGTCCAACTCTGTGTGACCCCATAGACGGCAGCCCACTAGGCTCCCCCTTCCCTGGGATTCTCCAGGCAAGAACAATGGAGTGGGTTGCCATTTCCTTTTCCAATGCATGAAAGTGAAAAGTGAAAGTGAAGTGCTCAGTCTTGTCTGACTCTTAGTGACCCCATGGACGGCAGCCCACCAGGCTCCATCCATGGGATTTTCCAGGCAAGAGCACTGGAGTGGGGTGCCATTGCCTTCTTTGAGGTTCAGTGAAGTAATCTGATTTATCTAAACTGTTACTAGGTAAAGATGAAATGGAGGTTGCTCTATAAAAATATGTAATAATCTAATTTGTAAAGAAGAAATGACAGTATGGGTATTGGGTTCCAGCACTGAACTTTGTCTGCTATTATTATCTTGTATTTTACTTATATAATCTGCTGGCAATGACTAACCTCAAAGATTTCATTACCAACCTAATGTAAAAACCTACATTAAGTCAGTGTCAACACATCATACCTCTTAGGATATTACTCAATAATATGAATTCAAATATTTTAACTCTCAACTCTTTCAAAATCTCTAGTAAAAAGTAATTTTGAAACAGCTATTTAAAAGTTACTGTGCATAGACGAGTTGGGGGGTTCATAATGGTTTAAAAAGATATAAGTTGCAACAAGAATCATTCTAATATTATGTGTCCCTTTAATGGTTAAATAAGTACATATATGAAAGAGAAAAGCGACCCTAATAAATGCTACCAAGTCAAATTTTCTACTTTGTATTTGTCACCTTCATCACTGTAATCATATAAAACTTCTGGATGACTCAAGGAAAGACTGTTATGACACCTATCACACTATGAATGAACTCTTTGCACACACACACACACATATACATATATATACTGCCACAATTCAATGATTTTAAATGAATGTGTAAACTATTTGGGAAATAAAGCTAACTATAGAAGAATAAACACACTATCAATGTGGATAAGGTAACTCACTCAATGCCTACTCTCAACTCCACCTTCCTTCTCCCTTTCTACCACTCGAGTGCATAGTGTGGAGCTCAACTCAGTTCACTTCATCAGAATGGATGCCGTTATCTCCTCATTGCAGGAAGTATCTATTATTGACCATTCACAGCTCAGTCCCTCACAAGGGACAGCCTTTAACTGTAGGAAACTACCTTGCCCAGGGTCACCCCTTTCCAGCAGGCATTCACAATTAATACCAGCCTGAACCAGATTCCAAGTTCAGCCCTTTTGCCTCAATTGTGAGAATTCCCAAGGGCCATCTGCATTTCAGGACTCTCAACAGAACAGGTAAGATCTCAGTTGCAACCACATGGTAATCTAACTTCTATCTATCCAGTCCTATCTTCCCTCCTTTCCTTATACATATCTCCCAAGGTAGGTGAAGTCACTCAGTAGTATCTGACTCTTTGCGACCCCATGGACTGTGCCTACCAGGCTCTTTCCTCCATGGGATTTTCCAGGCAAGAGTACTGGAGTGGGTTGCCATTTCCTTCTCCAGAGGATCTTCCCAACCCAGGGATCAAAGCCAGGTCTCCTGCATTGTAGGCAGACGCTTTACCTTCTGAGCAACCAGGGAAGTCCAAGATCACACTTAAATAAATTTTCTGCATGTAGTGTTGTGTTCCGGAGTCTATTTCCAGAGAACATAATTTAAGAAAACTAAAACACTTAGAAAGCAAAATACTTTTCCTAGTTCCCGTGTTGTTCAATCTGGCCACGTGTCAATGAGATTAGGCACAATTTCCTAGGGAAGAATCTTTTTTTTTTCCCCTCCATTCATAACCAAGATTCACTAGGAAATGTTTCTTTGACATTTTCCCTTTTGTCTTCTTCCCACCCTGGATAAAGACAAGATACCCACAGGGCAGCAATATCAAAGCCAACACAGTGAGCACAGTGAGCATCCAGAAAGACCCCAAACATTTGAAAACATCACTGAGTAAATGAACTTATGCAATCATCAACTGCTGAGCTTTCAGATAAGCGGGGAAAAAGCTTTCTTTTTAAAGTTGATTGTTACTTGCAGCCAAATGCAATTCCTAAATGTTACAAGGAAACACACTATCTAGAAATATATGTTTTTGTGTAGTCATGTTATTTATAAGAACAAAGACATGGAACAGTTTTGTAAATGTCAAATTTTTGTCTCTCCATAAGTATGAAAATTATGGTCATTAAAATAATTTATTTGAGGACTGATTTAATGTTGAGAAATACTCTTGATGCCATATTAAATGTAAAGATATAAATTCCATTACACGTATAGAGCTATATGTTGATAAAGTCACCAAACTTGTGAAATGTCTTCATGAAACAATAAATTTGCCTGTCATGACAAGTATTTTCTAAAGATGGCCAAACTAATATGTATCTCGTCTCATGTGCTCTTCTAAAAAATGAGTCTATCATTATTTCCATGAATGAGTGGGGTCTGTGATCCCACACCCAAATTTCAGTAAGGGCTTGTGACTATTCCTGATCTAGAGGAAACAAAAAGGACAATAAATGATTGTTATTATTTAAAGTCACTATATCAAGGATGATTTGTTATGCTATTAATACATTCAATAACAAGAACAGCTGTAGATTATCTTAATTATTTTCTGATCTCTCAAAATACAGAATTTTTTTTAAGCTGAAACTGCAGAGAAGTTTATAGCTTTATTTTAAACATAATATGTTATCATCATTTTATAATTGTGATGAAAAATGAGTAAAATAACTTAAGATTAGCTTGTCAGGTGGTAGAATCCAAGATCTTCACTCTAGATTTATTAATGAGTATTAGCAGTTAAAATTGCATCTGGCATAACTGTAATAATCATCACTATCTCATTGTTTAAAGTACTTTAAAATCTGTACCAAACATGTTATTTCTTCTAATCAACAGGCTTTTCATTCCTTGTAGGAATTGTGTGAGCAAAGAAATACTATAGTAGAACACAATTGGATTTATGAGTAAGACTGTAAAAATGCCAATTCTAAGATAAGTTCTTCAGTGGACTCAGAACGTACTTGAGCCCATTGCCTCCTTCTGCGAAAAAGCACCTTGGTAGGAAAATGGGCAGCAGGTATCTAACACGTCAATATCATAATATGCAGATAAGATGCAACAAAGATCAAGAAAGTAGCTTACTCCTAGATGTTTTTTGGGTCAGGCTCATCTATTCCCCACTTTCTATGTATCATTTAAACTACCACAGTAGTAGATAAAGGTAACTGAAAGTCTTATTTTCCTTCAGAGAAGTCTCTAATAAAACTGGCAATATTTCTTTGAAATGCATGCAAGCATGCACACATACACACATCCCTGAAATCAAATCTTACACTCCTTCCACCCAGAAAATATGACTAGGTCATTTAAGCAATGCCATATCTATTCACAGAAAATCAGTAGGTCAGGTAGAAAATTACTCACCTACATGCCACTTGTGCAGAATGTTACAGTGTCTGAATCACTGCCAAGAAATCTACATTGGCATATCTCCACTTTTCAATCTGTTACAATGCACTTAACCTACCACTGTTATTCCGTGTTCTGTGACTGTAATACAAGTGTCTGTGTGTTCACCTGAACTCAGCTATTCCCTTGGCTAGAAATGTTTCCAAATAGGGTGATAAATATAAATAAATGCCTGCTGTTTTCAGAAGTATACATAATAAACATTCCTAAAATACTTTGAAAGCCTGAAGTTAGCAACAAGCTTTTGCGTACATAGATTAAGAAAAATGAGCAAGGGAAACTTTATTAGCACACTTTTAAGTACTTGATTTATCATCTGTGCAGTGACATCCTTGCAGGATTTCTTCAATAACATGGAAAAGTCAATATCTCAGCTGTTGAGGGCCCTACTTTAGAAGCCCAGGGGGCATACCCAGACAAGTTCCAGTGATTATTTGTGGAGCAACCTGTCCTGACACCCAACTTAAGTAGGCCACTGAAAAGATCTTTTTAAATCTTGACTGTTAAAGGAGGTCTAGATAGATAAATAGATAGATAACAGGTGGTAATAAAGATCAGATAACAACAAAACTAATCCAAAGATGGTCAGCTAATGAAGAACGACAAATCATCCAAATATTTATTGATTTAAAGCAGCAATAATCATATAATTTACAAGATAAACTTGTAAGTCCTACCAATAACATTTGGGACTCCACCTTACTCTCACATTCATATAAAATTTTATTTCCAAGTAGCAAATATTTTCTTTATTAACTCTATGGTGATTTGAATGCAACTTCTAGTCTAGGACATAAAAATAGCAACTTTGCTTCTCTAATAATAGATGACCTTGCTTGTAGCTCTGAGTATAAAAATCAATGTACTTGAAATCCTCATTACTTAAATGAATCTACTCTTTGTCAACACTTGGTTATATACTTGAAAAGTTTGTAAACATAGCTATATTTGCATAATCAGTTATAAATTGGAAACTATTTATGGGCACCTTCTTATTTCTAGCAGAGGTGACATGATTACCACCAAACACGTAGATGGAATTAGGTATCAAGTCTAAACTATCTTTTATAACTTCTTGACAATTTCCCAAGGTCCTGTGCTCTATTTGTTCATCTGTTATAATACACTCAGCCTAACAAATACTTTGTCCTAAACTTTCTCTGCTGCAAATCAATGCATTAATTCACTTCATCAACAATTATAAGTATTTGCAATCTTTTCTCATAAAATCAAAATCAACCACTGCAGAAAAAGATACATAATCCATTTCACATTTGTTTTGTTTTTCTGAGTTCTCTCTAGTTTCAAATCATGACATATTCCAAAAAATTGCATATAAAGAAGTACAAGATGTAGATGACCCCCAGTTGAGTATACTCCAACTACTTCACCAAAAGAAAAGGACAAAATCATGGTGTCTTCACACAACATCACGATGTATAAATATCTAAAGTAAGTTTTAATTGAAATCTTTCTTGAGATAATTGTAAATTTATATGCAGTTATAATAATACAGAGACATCCCTTGGACATTTGTCAACTTTCCTCCTTCAATATTAACACTTTATAAAACTATACTACCAGGATATTGACAATGATATCATCCACTGATCTTATTCAGACTTCCCCAGTTTTACCTGCATAGTTTGTGTGTGGTGGGGTGGATGGGTGTGGATTAAGTTCTACACAATTCTGTCACCTTTGTAGGTTTGTATATTCACTACCATAGTCAAAATATTGAATAGTTCCAACACCACAGGAACCTTTCCTGTTGCCCTTTGGTAACTGAAACTGCCTCCTGTCTCTATACCACACACAATTATCAATCTGTCTTTCATTTACAAATTGCATTATTTCAAAATGTTATATAAGTGGAATCATGTAGTATGTGACATTTGGGATTGTTATTGCTGTTGTGGTTTTCTTGTTGTTGTTGTTGTTTGGCATGGCATAATTCCCTGGGGATTCAGCCAATTTGCTATGCCAATCAATAGTTCATCAATTTTTATTACTGATTAGAATTCTATGATATGTTTATACTTCAGTGCAATACTTTTTCCCATCCTGTAGCTTGTGTATTTATCCTTTTCACATGGGCTTTCACAGAGTAAATGTTTTTAATTCTGTTAGACCAAATTTTTCAGTTTTTCCTTTATGGTTTATTATTGTAGCATCAAATCTTAGGACACTGCCTAGCCCTAGATCATAAAGATTTTCTACTAGCTTTTTAAAAAGTTTTATTTGCATTTAACTATTATCCATTTTGAGTTTATTTTTGTTTATGGTCTGAGACTCAGTTCAAAGGTTTTTTTTTTTTTTTTTTTTTTTTTGCCTATAAGTGTCAAATTGCTACAGCACCATTTGATGAAAAGGCTATCCTTCCCTCTTGAACTGGTTTTGTACCTTTTCTAAAAATCAGCTGAGCATGTATGTGGGTCTATTTCTGGGTGATATATTCTGTTCCTTTGATCTATATATCCATCCCCCAACTAGTGTCACACTGCCTTGATCATTGTAGCTGTACAGTAAAAACTTAATATCAGGTAGAATAATTCCTCTCACTTTATTTTCCTTTTCTTAGAGTCTGTGAGCTATTTTAAGGCTGGGCCTTTCCATATGAATTTAGAATAATATTATTAGTGTCTAAAAAACTTGCTGGGATGTCTAAGAAATTGCATTAAACCTATGAATACATATGGGGACTATAAATTGAAATTGGAGAATAAAACCGAAATATTTCAGTATAACAGAGCATACCCAGGTAACATTGTGGCAAATCAAGCTATTCATTAAGGAACCACTACAACTTGGAAGAAAACTGATAAACTAATTCAGGATGAGAAAGATTAATATGAAACATAAGATATCTATTGTATGTATGTGGGGGGTGGGCAGTATACCAAATCACAATTAACGAGCTAGCAACAAACAATAAATTATTGACTATAGCACAAAGAGTTAAATTTAAATAAGCAGTCATACTGTTGTTGGAATGAAACCGATAATTCAAATACAGCAAAAAAAGGTTTGGCTTTTTTATAAAAGTATTAACTATGTATGTTTTGAGGTGGAGGCAGCGGTCAGAGGGAGGTAAGAGGTTATCAATAAACTTATGCCTATGGAAATGCATACATATTGGGGTTAGCAGTGTGCTAAAGCCATCTACTTTTTAAAATACCTTCCAGGTCAAGTGTATGAATTAATAACATTTTAAAAATATCTTTATTATGGTATAATTGATGTAGAACTATAAATATTTAATATGTGTGTGTGTATGCATGTTCTTAGTTGCGAATCTGACTCTTTGTGACCCCATGGACTGTATCCCACCAGGCTCTTCTGTCTATTGAATATTCCAAACCAAAAATGCTGGGTTGGGTTGCCATCTCCTTCTCCATGGGATCTTGCAGATTCAGGGATCAAACCCATGTCTCTTTGTGTCTCATGCATTGGTAGGTAGATTCATTACCACTAGGCCACCTGGGAAGCCCATAAATATACATGTGTGTGTATATATATATACATATATATATATGCACATAGTTTGATGAGTTTAGAAATACACACACTCATGAAAACCATCAACACAGACAAGGAAAGAGAAACATCTATCCCCTCCAGAGTTCCCTTGTGTCCCTGTGTGTGTGTGTGTGTGTCTGTGTGTGCATGTGGTAAGGATATTTAACATGAAATCTACTCTCTTGACAAATGTTTAAGGGCTCAGTATAGTGTCCGTGACCACAGGCACTGTGCTGTACAGCACATCTTTAGAATTTTCTCATTTTGAGTAACTAGAAGAGAAAGAAATGGAGAGTTGTTCAATTGGTATAAGGCCATCTACTTCCAAAGGTAAAAGGAGAGAGGAAAATAAGCAATCTTGTTAGAGTGTACTCTAAACTTCCAGGCAAAAATGAGAAAAGAGATGCAGCTTTCCTGATTGAGACTCTGCAACTGAAACAAAAAACATAAAGCAGTGACCTGAGCTTCAGTTACTGGGTTCCGATCGGCAAAAAGTGTCCTTGACAAATCTTGCTTACATACAAAGGCAATAACAAGACAAGAGTGTTTTAAATCCAGTGCTAACATATCAGAAAAATTTGTGATTGAAACAGTAAAAACCCTGAGCAAAGTTACCTTGTTACTTTAGAGTTTGTAATAGCCAGAAATACAGAAATAGTAGCCTCCAAAAAGTTGAGAAAAATATATAACTCCATGGCCCCCAATTCTGTAAAAGATGACTGAGAAATTTCAAAGGCTTTCAAAAAATAAAAAATCTTCTCACCATAAGCAGGAAAACATCATGAAAATGAAGTGATACGGCTACCCTTCTAACTCAAGAAGTTTATATATAAAATGGACAAAATTGAGATAGCAATAAGAGCCAAGCATAGGATGTCACATATAGAAGTGCTCAGTTCATATTTTAGAAAAATTAAAAATGAATCTTTTAAAAGCAAATATAAATATGTAAAAGTTGCATATACTATAAGACAGAAGAGTCAAAGTATACATTATCTATTTACTTACCATTCAGCCCAGAGATATTTATTGAACATTTATCACATACCAGACAATTTTTGCTTTTAAAGATATCAGAGTTCAGAGTAACAAACTAATATGGAAACAAAAAATCAAAATATGGGAAAGCAAGCACAAACAGATAACTGTTTAAAGTATTTCCGGAATAAGCAGAATCAGTTCAGTTCAGTTCAGTCGCTCAGTCGTGTCCGACTCTTTGCAACCCAATGAATTGCAGCATGCCAGGCCTCCCTGTCCATCACCAACTCCCGGAGTTCACTCAGACTCATGCCCATCGAGTCAGTGATGTCATCCAGACATCTCATCCTCGGTGGTCCCCTTCTCCTCCTGCCCCCAATCCCTCCCAGCATCAGAGTCTTTCCCAATGAGGCAACTCTTCGCATGACATGGCCAAAGTACTGGAGTTTCAGCTTTAGCATCATTCCTTCCAAAGAAATCCCGAGGCTGATCTCCTTCAGAATGGACTGGTTGGATCTCCTTGCAGTCCAAGGGACTCTCAAGAGTCTTCTCCAACACCACAGTTCAAAAGCATCAGTTCTTCGGCGCTCAGCCTTCTTCACAGTCCAACTCTCGCATCATATATGACCACAGGAAAAACCACAGCCTTGACTAGACGGACCTTAGTCGGCAAAGTTATGTCTCTGCTTTTGAATATGCTATCAAGGTTGGTCATAACTTTTCTTCCAAGGAGTAAGTGTCTTTTAATTTCATGGCTGCAATCACCATCTGCAGTGATTTTGGAAGCCCAAAAAAATGAGCTTGGGGAAAGAAAGACTATAAAAAGGATTCACCTAATAGTTAAGATTTAAATAATTTTTTAAAGTGGCTGAAATATGCAGATTTTTAAAATAGAATCCTATATAAGTTTAGAAATGAGAAGAAAAGTACATGTTGTTTAAAAACCACTGGTGAAATGTTAATGAGCTCAGAGAAACAGCAAACAGATAAACTATCTGCTTTGCATTTAGAGAGCTAAATTGCACCCTCCCTGGCCAGTTCCAAAGATTCAAGCATCCTATAAATATTTAGGGCAGCTAACACTACAAAGGTTGAAAGCATTTTACTTTAGCTGTGATTCTTCCTTGTCCCCTTAAATCCCACATTTCCACCCCATTGACTTGGTTTTACACATCCTCCCTAGCGGAGCAATTCTCGAGCAGTGGTTTTTATACCCTGGCAGCTCATTAGAACCAGCAGAAGAGCTTCTACAATAGATTTCTGTCTGGGTCCATCCCCCAGGGATTTGATTAATCAGTGTGGGGCTGGGACCTTTGTGCTTTCCACAATAACAGATGCTCTTCAAAAGGTCTGTGGGAAATCACTCTGGCTTGCTGTGGTGGGTGAGAACCTAACAGAAGAGGGTAAAACAAATATCACAAAGAAAGAATTAATGTCATGGAGTTCCACATGAGTTTAAAATTTAATGCCTCATATAACATCCTACAGAAAAATTTTGCCCAAGATAGCTATGCATATTGCAGCCAGGATCTGTAAGAGAGAGTTGAACATGTGAATGCTACCTAAAGACTGGAGACTTTTATTCTAAATTTATCCTGTGTATAATGGGAAACCAACTGAAAAGTTTTCTGCATTGCACTGCAATTCAAAATGTGTACATTATGGGAATTATTCTAGCTGTATTCAAGAAAATTGACTGGAGAAAGGCAAAGATGATCACCAACCTTTTTGTTTGGAAAACCATCTGAATGTAGATACCATTCCCTGAGAGGTGACAGAGGAAAAGCACAATCTTGGTAGCGAAATGAAAAGGAAACATAACAAATTCTCATGTGAATGTGTTGACTTCTGGGTACTTCAGGAGACCAAAAACAGAAAGGGGGAAAAAAAAAACAACTAATGGGAGATATGTATTTGAGATCCATGCACATAAATCTGGGTTTATAACTCAAAGGAATGGATGAGCTTGCCCTGGGAAGATGTATAGAACTTTCTTTGGGAGAAGAGAGCCTAGGACAAAATTTAGAAGAACATTAAAGCTGGAAAGAAATAAGAAAAAAAATCCATAAAGCAGATTAATAAGAAACAACCACAGAAGTAGGAGGAAAACTAGGAGAGATGTGACAATGAATATCAACAGCAAAGAGTGTTTATACAAAGAATGACTCAACAGTACTTGTCAAATGTTGAACCACTTTTAATGGAGGGTAAGGCAGAAATCTGATTACAGTAGATTAAGGTGTGACTGAGAATAAAAAGTAGGAATAAAAAGTGCCATTACCTCTTTAAGAACATTGCAAGGTTGATTAAAATGATTTTCCTGTTTCTTTTTTTAATCATAATATACATATAATACAATAGGGCTTCCCTGGTGGCTCAGATAGGAAAGAATTCGCCTGCCATGTGGAAGACCCACAGTCAACCCATACGTCGGGAAGATCTCCTGGAGAAAGGAAGGGCAATCCACTCCAGTATTCTTGCCTGGAGAATCCCATGGGCAGAGTAGCCTGGAGGACTATAGTTCATGGGGTAACAAAGAGTAGCACACAACTGAGCAACTGTGGTACTAAACCTTAGGGTTTTTTTTGTTTTTTTGTTTTTTTTTTTAAGAAGAAAGAAATGTAAACAGGTTAGTTCTAATGAAGAGAATCTAGAAGAGAGTAGATAGTGAAACTATATGAAGGAGAAAATGATCATTTCTAAAATATGCAAGGTACCTGTGTAGAAGCAGGGAAGGAAGAAGAATTAACCTGAGCTTTGCTCAGTGAAGAGGGAAAATTCCAGAATAATGGGAGAATGGAAGAAAGCATGAATATGGATTTAGTGCCATTGTAGTTTTGATGATAGAGTAAAGAGGCAGCTCTTGTCTAAAGGCTTTACTTTTCTTACTGAAGGAGGAGAAATCTGTTAGTGAGGAATCAACAGTAGAATCTGAGTTTTGAGGGAGTGGAATGGGTTTGAAAGAGCAATTAGAGAATCTGAGAGAAAGAACTAATTGGAAATAAGAGAAGAATCACCAAAGAGCATTGACTTCCCAACTGTTCTTGAGTTAATAATGTAAGTGTACAACTTTAGGAGTAGTGAGGCAGAAAGCGTGCAAAGGCTATATAAGTACCGACTAACTTTAGGCAATGGCAACCCACTCCAGTACTCTTGCCTGGAAAATCCTGTGGACAGAGAAGCCTGGTGGGCTGCAGTCCATGGGGTCGCTGAGTCAGGCACGATTGAGCGACTTCACTTTCATTTTTCACTTTCATGCATTGGAGAAGGAAATGGCAACCCACTCCAGTATTCTTGCCTGGAGAATCCCAGGGACAGAGGAGCCTAATGGGCTGCCGTCTATGGGGTCGCACAGAGTCGGACACGACTGAAGCGACTTAGCAGCAGCAGCAGCAGCAACTTTAGGCTGCATACCATCCAACAGAATGTTGGGACTTACAGAATAGCATGCCCTGGACAAGGGTATAGCAACCCACTCTAGTATTCTTGCCTGAAGAATCCCATGAGCAGAGGAGCCTGGCAGGCTACAGTCCATAGGATCGCAAAAAATTGGACACAACTGAAGCAATTTAGCACACACAGAAAGCAAACAGTATTCAATAATAGAAGTTCGATAACCAAAGTCAAGACATGGCTCATATCTACCACAGGAATAGAATTTATAGTAGCAGTATTTAATGCTAATTAATAGCAGTATTTAATGACTTTAAAAAAATATAATTGTTTTTACCTGAATTATAGTGTATAGATGGTCATGACTATTGTTTTCAATGTTATAATGAAGAAACAAAGGCACAGAAAAGTTGATTAATTTTGCAAGGTCAAGAAGCTACTAAGTGGCAGATTTTGAATAGTGAATGTAAGTCATGTTCAGAGGAAAGGGAGCAGATAGCAAAGGATCCAGAATCTCTGAAATATGAAGAATTTGGCAACTGAAGATATTTTGCCTAAATAAGACAGGCAGCAGCAAATAAGTATATTACTTTGGTACTTTAATAGTTGCCATATGGAAAAGGAATTAGACTTTAATATTATGTAGCTTCAGGGAGCAGAACTAAAACTAATATGCAGATGCTGCAAGGAGGTTGATTTCAGCTGCAAAGAATGAAGATTTTTGTAGCCATGAGAAATATGGGTGAAACAAAAGGGGGAGTTTCACAAGTGAAGTTCTTGTGATGGAGATATTTGAGCCAGAAGCAGCGGTTTTGGGGAAGGAGTTCAGACCTCCAGGCAGAGAGGACAGGTTGGCCTAGATGAAGTCCAACACCCTTTCCAAAACAAAGTCTGCCTCTACTGTGCATTTTATTAAACCACAGTACACACTGACTGTTTTATTTTCTCCCCGGAGTAAGACCATTTGGCAGATACATAAAGCATTTGGATCACTTCTATGACAATATTTGGATATAATAGACAAGAAATAATGCTGTGCCAAGTCTGCTGGATCTGGGCTTTCAACTGTTTCAAGAGCTCTAATAATTTAGATGAAAGAGAGAGAGAGAGAGAGAGGTAAAGATGAAGGGTAGGGAGGGAGAGAGGAACAGTGGGAGGGAGGAAAAGAAGAAGAGAGAGATTGAAAGAGAGAAATAAACAATCCTTTCAGCTTGCAATTTAGCCTCTTCCCAAGAACAAGCAAATAACTCTACAGACAATTGTAAAATGCCTGCCAAAACTGTCCTTTTTGAAGCTTTTAAAACATAATCCATATTCTACCACATTTCTTTATGTGTTCACACCTACATTTATGTAAAAGCTCAAGCAAGACATTTTGAAGCTCTTCTCTGAGCAGAGGGGAGTGTTTCTGGTGTGCTGCCAGTTTTGATAAGAAGAGGGGGTTTTTGTTTGTTTGTTTATTTTTGTAACCCACCCCCCTCTTAGGAGAAGACAAGGGACCAGGTTGCTTAAGAAGTAAGATGCTCTCTGCCTGGACCTGATACCTAGAACGGGTCCATGCTATATCACATTTGACATTTTTTACCTTAAATTGGCTACCAGATTTGTTAGAAAGATTATTAGGCCCTACAGGTTCCAGATAGCAAATTCTAACTTGTGATTCTGCCCCCTCTCCAATTTAGACGACCTTTCTTTATAAAGCGGATCTTGTTTGTTTTGTTTTGTTTTGTTTTTAATCTTATAGCATGCTACTGTGTTCTTCCCTGATGTTCTTCAGCGTGATGAGTTTTATTTGTTTGTTTTTCCATCTGTTTTTCTGTTTGGGATATTAGGATGCCACAATTAGGTACAGTGATTATGCCAATCCATTAAGATCCATGGGCATCATATGTATGCAAACACTAATAGGTACAGTAAGCCTTGCAAAGATGACTATCATGTTTTGAAGCAAATGACAAACTCCAGACTTACTACACCCTGGAGAAGGGAAAGGCTACCCACTCCAGTATTCTTGCCTGGGAAATCCCCATGGACAGAGAAGCTTGGCAGACTTCAGTCCATGGGGTTGCAAAGAACTGGACATTATTGAGTGACTGAGCACAGCATAGACTTATTACAGGAGCTCCTTTCCTTCATTTGTCTTCTTCTTCAGAAGCTGTAATCTTTGCAATGCCCCTCAGATCTGGCCTTCTATTATCGAGAAATATGCTTGCATATTTTTTTCTTTATAAGTCACTGCATACCTGTTTCTCTATAAATTTTATTTAATTGAATATGGATATCTACCCATTTATCAATAGCCAAATATATGGCACAGTTTATAACACTGTTAAAAAATATTCCCACAACTTTGCTCCCTGAAAGTCAGAATATTGTTTTGTTTTTTCCTTCAAATCATTATAAAGCTATTGTATAGCAGAGATAGTCATACAATTAGGCCCTGGTTATTAACAATTTCGGGAGGGAAACTTCCTATGGCAGCATCACTGCTGAGATATTTATGTTTGAGTTCCCATATGTCTTTTTTTTTTTTTTTTGCCAATTGTTGGAGGCAAATCAAATTGGGAATTTTGGCAGGAAGAAGCTGTAATATAAAACAAACATGGAGATGCATACACTCATTACAGGGAAGTGTACCCCTTTCAATTTACATCAATCTGCCTGATAAATAGGAAGAGAGATGTATACTTTTTTTTTCCTTCTTTTGTTCATTTTTTACAATTTTCACCTCATTCTGTGTACCTATCAGAAAACCTGGGCTTGAATCCTGTTTCTGTCACTTTGCAGGGTATGAGTGACAAACCATCCTCTCACACTCTCTCTCTCTCTCTCCCTGCTTCTACTTATTCATTTGTGAAGTCAGGGTCTGGATTAGATAATCACTAAAATCTCACCCTGGAGAAAGAAATGGCAAGCCACTCCAGTGCTCTTGCCTGGATAATCGCATGGACAGAGGAGCCTGGTGGGCTGCAGTCCATAGCGTCGCACAGAGTCAGACATGACTGACCTTTTCACTTTCACTTTTCACTTTCACGCATTGGAGAAGGAAATGGCAACCCACTCCAGTGTTCTTGCCTGGAGAATCCCAGGGACATAGGGGCCTGGTGGGCTGCTGTCTATGGGGTCACACAGAGTTGGACACGACTGAAGCGACTTCGCAAAATCCCACCCTGCTCTAAAATTCTGCTTTTATGATATGCTATTTCTGGATGGTCAATTAGGAAATAAATAAATGATATGATATGACATGTCAGGAATATGGTAATTGAAAGGATACAGAAGAATAAACTTTCTTTTTAATCCCCAGTGGAGAATTATTCTGCCTCATTGAAAATATATGAGAGAAAGGTAACTTTCTTGTTATATTTTTGTGGCAAAGCAAGTTAGTGCAGCCATAGTCACATGCCAGCATATGATAATTAAAATATCAACTCAAAATGGGTATAAAGATGGGGGGAAATAGGTTATGGCAAATGGAGGGTACCCGGAGCATCTACAACTTGACCAACTCTATTTTAATTTTATTCACAGTCTCTTTCTCTCTCCCTTGGTCTTTCTTTCCTTCTTTGCTTCCTTTGCCCTTTCTCTTTCTTTCTCCCTTCTTTTCATCATCCTTCCTCCCTCTCTCTCTTCTTTTTCTTTTTGTTCTTTCATCATTCAACATGTATTCATTGAACAAATGTTTACTAAATACTGACAATGTTAGGGAAACTCTTTTGGGAACTGGAACAAGAAAATTTCCCAGCTTTTATGGAACTTACATCTAGGTAGATAAACAAAAACTATCTATTAATAAAAACACTTAAATGTTTAGTCAAATTCAGGTAAATATACAATGCTTGAAAGATATTAGAAAAATAAGATAAAAACTGACTAGGAGAGAAGCAGTTTAGAGACACAGAAGGTTTCTCTTAAAAGATGACTCTGAGCAGAGACCTACATGAAGAGAGAGAACCAAACAGAGACATCTGGAAGGAACTTAAGTTTTGCTAACTTATTGACTAAGGTATTTTCTTCCATTATATTTTCTAACTGTTGTTAGAAAAGATTTATTAGGTGTGTGATTTGATAGTATAGTTAAATGCATGGAGACCAGGAAATTTAATTAAAAATTAGAGGAATACTTCTAGGAATAAAATTACTATTGCTGCAATATTTCTGGTTCTAATAGAGAATTAGCCCATCTATTTGGGTTCAAGGACCTTCCCTGCCCACACAACTGGTGACTGAACATTGGCTAAAATAGTAATGAAGTTCTTTCTCTGTTTACTTGTATACTTTAAGGCACCAGTGTATTGAGATTCCTAAAATATTCTTTGATATTCTTTTAACTATGTACTTTGCTTCATGAGACTATTGGGATAGGCTACCTTGTGATATCTCTGAACTCCTAGTTTAAATCCTAAGGGTAGGTGGGGTCTTCTCCATAATCCATGAGGGACAACCTTCAAAGTGCTGTAGCTCTAAGAATTGTGATGGTGAAGAAACGTGACTGGATTGAGTTTTGCAAAGATCAGGGACAAACTTGCCATCTCAGAAACAGGTTGTTGGTTACAAAGGACACCTGATAAGAGTATTTGAATGCATAGAAAATTTATTCTAAATTAAAAATTCAAGCATGTCTTATGGGCACTCTAATCTAGTTTTATAAGCCACATGAAGAGTTTACTTTTTCTATAAAATAGTTACTGTGTATACCTATTATACTTTTTAATTTTCCTTTCTGCAGTAATAGTTTCCTCTTCATTAGAGTCAAAACAGTATGGATAATGAAATGTAGGACAGTAGAAAGTATCAGACAGAAATTGGGTAGAAAATCCCAATTGGGTAGAAAATCCAACTCTCCCACTTATAAAAACAAATGAACTTGAGATAGTAGTTAAACTCTGTTGACTTCAAATCCTTCTTCTACAACATGGGGAATATATTATCTAAATGAGCATTAAATATTATCTATAACAAACCAGGCATAATGCTCAAGATATAAATTAAAGCTCTTAATATCAATTAATTTTCTTATCTTATACGATTTTTTTGGAGGAATATTAACTCATTGAAGTATCGGTGCGCTGCAGTCCATGGGGTCGCTAAGAGTTGGACACGACTAAGCGACTTCACTTTCACTTTTCATTTTCATGCATTGGAGAAGGAAATGGCAACTCACTCCAGTATTCTTGTCTGCAGAATCCCAGGGACAGGGGAGCCTGGTGGGCTGCTGTCTATGGGGTCGCATAGAGTCGGACACGACTGAAGCGACTTAGCAGCAGCAGCAGACACTAATTGGCATTTTTTTTCTAATTGTTTTTTTCCTCTAGAAATGGATTAGGGCCTTGAAATAATACACACTAATAATCACCATAACAGAATGTGGCCATGCAGAATATTGTTTAAAGCCATAGAAATCAGATGCCCACCCCCCACCCC
>SJXQ01009813.1:81311-174462 GCA_006408695.1 Aepyceros melampus | reverse complement strand
CGCCATAGTCCTGGGTTCAAATCTAGGTCTTATTTCTAATTAGTTTTGCTATTTGCTAGTTTCTCCCCAGTCTAATCAGAGAAGGCAATGGCAACCCACTCCAGTACCAGTACTTGCCTGGAAAATCTCATGGACGGGGGAGCCTGGTGGGCTGCAGTCCATGGGGTCGCGAAGAGTCAGACACGACTGAGTGACTTCACTTTCACTTTTCACTTTCATGCACTGGAGAAGGAAATGGCACCCACTCCAGTGTTCTTGCCTGGAGAATCCCACAACTGGGGGAGCCTGGTGAGCTGCATCTATGGGGTCACACAGAGTCGAACACGACTGAAGTGACTTAGCAGCAGCTGCAGCAGCAGCCCCAGTCTAATATGTTTATTCCTCACTTGGAGAGTGTTTACCATTACTTTGCTAGCATGTGAGATGAGTACAATTGTGTGGTGGTTTGAATCTCTTTCCCATTTAGAACCAGTCTGTTGTTCCAGATCCGGTTCTAACCTGCACACTGATGCTTCTTGACCTGCATACACATTTCTCAGGAAGCAGGTAAGGTGGTCTGGTTTTCCTGTCTCTTCAAGAATTTTCCACAGTTTGTTGTGATCCGCACAGTCAAAGGCCAAATAATACCGCCACTTGAATATGACAGAGGTATCTCAAACATAGTATGTCTAAATCCAAATACCTCATACAGCGAGAGTGAAAGTGAAAGTCACTCTTCTGTCACTCTTGTGTCCAACTCTCTGTGATCCCATGGAATATACAATCCATGGCATTTTCCAGGCCAGAATACTTGAGTGTGTAGCCATTCCCTTCTCCAGAGGATCTTCCCAACCCAGGGATCAAACTCAGATCTTCTATATTGCAGGCGGACTCTACCAGCTGAGCCACCAGGGAATACCTCATCAGTCAGTCAGTCAGTTTCGTTGCTCATTTGTGTCCAACTCTTTGCAACCTCGTGGACTGCAGCACACCAGCCCACCCTGTCCATCACCAACTCCCAGAGTTTACTCAAACTCATGTCTGCTGAATCAGTGATGCCATCCAACCATCTCATCCTCTGTCATCCCCTTCTCCTCCTGCCTTCAATCTTTCCCAGCATCAGGGTCTTTTCCAATGAGTCAGTTCTTTGCATCAGGTGGCTAAAGTGTAGCTTCAGGTCAGCATCAGTCCTTCCAATGAATATTCAATACTGATTTCCTTTAGGATGGATCTCCTTACTGATTAAGGGACTCTCAAGAGTCTTCTCCAGCATCACAGTTCAAAACATCAGTTTTTTGGTGCTCAGCTTTCTTTATAGTCCATCTCTCACATTCATACAGACTATTGGAAAAACCGTAGCTAGACTAGTTTTAGTTTAAACAGTTAGACATAGTTCTAACTGTTGTTTCCTGAACTGCACACAGATTTCTCAGGAAGCAGATCAAATAAAGCCCCTTCTACTTCCCCAGCCTTCCGCATCTCAACAATGTTTATTTCATTCTTCCAATTGTTCACAAACAAAAATTTATGGACTAATCATTTTCTCTCTTCAACCTCCATCTTATACATCAGAAACTCTTACCAGCCTATTACTTCTCAGCACCTCCACTGTTGCCACGCTGGTCCACGCCCATATTATATCTCCCCTAAGCCATTATCATGGGGCTTCCCTGTGGCTCAGACTGAAAAAGAATTTTCCTGTAATACAGGAGACTTTGGTTTGATTCTGGATCAGAAAGATCCCCTGGAGAAGGGCATGGCAACCCCCACTCCAGTATTCTTGCCTGGAAAATTCCATGGACTGAGGAGCCTTGCAGGCTATGGTCCATAGGGTTTCAAAGAGCTGGACATGACCGAAGTGACTTAGCAGAGCACAGTACAGTATATAATTCTAAGAGCTAATCCTAACTCATACATCTAGTTTTACCTTGCTACAATATATTTTTAACATAGAAGCCTGAATCATCCTTTGAAAAGGGTAGATCATGTTACTACTTAGCCTAAAACCATCTAATTATGCCTCTTTCTTCCACAGTAATTGACAACGTCCTTACAAGGACCTATAAACCTCCTCCCCACCGTGACTATTACCCCCAAGCCAATGTACTATTCCCCTTATATGCCTCAGAACTTACTGTTACCATTATAGGCACTCTCCTCCACGTTCACCCCAAATTCCTTTGCAGCTCTCTCTCACCTCTTTAGTTCCCTGGAAAAATATCCACATAGTGATACCTTCATTGATAAAACTTTTTTTTTTAAATATAAAATAAACTCCTTCAGGACCTCTATCACTCTTTTCCTGCTTTATTTTTCACAGTAGCCCTAATGTTATCTGAAACGCTACAAACTAACAAAATCATTCTCTGATTTTTTGACATTCTCTCTACTGGATTCTAAGTTCTAAAAAGTCCAAGACCTTTGTCTTTTTTCCTCACTACGCTATTGAAATAAGGAATCAGTGTGTCAGTCATAGAAAAAACTTTTCAAAAATTAAACAGGATACAATGCACCAAGGGAACACTTCATGCAAAGATGGGCACAATAAAGACAAAAATGGTATGGACATAACAGAAGCAGAAGATATTAAGAAGAGGTGGCAAGAATACACAGAAGAATTATACAAAAAAGATATTCAGGACCTACATAATCACAATGGTGTGGTCACTCACCTAGAGCCAGACATCCTGGAATGGGAAGTCAAGTGGGCCTTTGGAAGCATGACTATGAAAAAAACTAGTGGAGGTGATGGAATTCCAGCGGAGCTATTTAAAATCCTAAAAGATGATGCTGGGAAAGTGCTGCACTCAACATGCCAGAGCCATAGGACTGGAAAAGGTCAGTTTTCATTCTGATCCCTAAGAAAGGCAATGCCAAAGAATGCTCAAACTACTGCACAATTGCACTCATCTCACACGCTAGCAAAGTAATGCTGAAAATTCTCCAAGCCAGGCTTCAGTAGTACATGAACCATGAACTTCCAGATGTTCAAATTGGATTTAGAAAAGGCAGAGGAACCAGAGATCAAATTGCTAACATCTGTTGGATCACCGAAAAAGCAAGAGAGTTCCCAGAAAAACACCTATTTCTGCTTTATTGACTATGCCAAAGCCTTTGACTGTGTGGATCACAATAAACTGTGGAAAATTCTGAAAGAGATGGCAATTCCAGACCACCTGACCTGCCTCCTGAGAAATCTGTATGCAGATCAGGAAGCAACAATTAGAACTGGACATACAACAACAGACTTGTTCCAAATCGGGAAAGGAGTCTTTCGTGATATATAGTCAAGGCTGTATATTGTTACTCTGTTTATTTAACTTTTATGCAGAGTAGTACATCATGAGAAATGCAGGGCTGGATGAAGCACAAGCTAGAATCAAATTCCCGGGAGAAATATCAATAACCTCAGGTATGCAAAATCAGTATCTTCATTGCAGAAAGCGAAGGAGAACTAAAGAGCCTTTTGATGAAAGTGAAAGAGGAGAGTGAAAAAGTTGGCTTAAAACTCAACATTCAGAAAAATAAGATCCATCCAGTCCCATCACTTAATGGCAAATAGATGGGGAAACAATGGAAACAGTGACAGACTTTATTTTGGGGGATCCAAAATCACTGCAGATGATGACTTCAGCCATGAAATTAAAAAACACTTGCTCCTTGGAAGAAAAGCTATGATCAATCTTGACAGTATATTAAAAAGCAGAGACATTGCTGACAAAGGTCCATCTAGTCAAAACTATGGTGTTTCCAGTAGCCATGTATGGATGTGAAGTGGAGTGAAGTGGAGTCACTCAGTCGTGTCCGATTCTTTGCGACACCATGGACTGTAGCCTACCAGGCTCCTCAGTCCATGGGATTTTCCAGGCAAGAGTCCTGGAGTGGGTTGCCATTTCCTTCTCCAGGGGATCTTCCCAACCCAGGGATAGAACCCAGGTATCCCGCATGGTAGGCGGACACTTTACCATCTGAGCTACCAGGGAAGCAGAACTGGACTATAAAGAAAGCTGAGCACTGAAGAATTGATGCTTTTGAACTGTGGTATTGGAGAATATTTTTGAGAGTCCCTTGGACTGCAAGGAGATCCAACCAGTCCATCCTAAAGGAAATCAGTCCTGAATATTCATTGGAAGGACTGATGCTGAAGCTGAAGCTCCAATTCTTTGGCCACCTGATGCGAAGAACTGACTCGTTGGAAAAGACCTTGATGCTGGGAAAGATTGAAAGCAGGAGGATAAGGGGACGACAGAAGATGAGATGGTTGGATGGCATCACTGACTGGATGGACATGACTTTGAGTAACCTCTGGAAGTTGGTAATGAACAGGGAAGCCTGGTGTGCTACAGTCCATGGGGTCACAGAGTGAGACACAACTAACTGAACTGAACTGAATTCTGTAACCTGATAGGATCCCAAGAGGCCTTCCTGGAAATGGCCTTCCGCCACATTCTCTGCTTTAGCTTCTCTCTGAAGTACCTAGATGATAGCATTTGATGTGTATTTCCTGAGTTGTTTTTCAGATTTGGAAAAAACCTTCCCTTTGCCAACAAATGGGAGATGTTAACTACTTAAGGACCAGGAACATACAGCCCTAGGCCTTGTGGAGCCAAGGACTGATAATAGAAGGTCAATCCCTGTGATACCACCCTTCTGCCTCACCAGCAGCCAATCAGAGAGTCATGCACAAGCTGATCACAGATCCGGCAACCCCTTTCCCTCACCTGGTTTGTAAAAGTGCTTTACCCAAACCTTTGGGAAGCTCTGGGCTTTTTAGGGCATAAGCCACCCCTTTCACGGCTATGGAATAAACTTTTCTCTGCTCCAAACTCTGACATTTCAGTTAGGTTGTCCTCACTGTGTGTTGGGTACTCGAACTTGTGTTAACAGTTCTGCATAACAGTTCAATATCTTATGATCAATGAGTGCTTAAAATGAGCAAAATAAATAATAAATTGCTATTTAGAAGCCAGAAAGATATCAAAGTTATGTAGCCTTACAGAAAAATTAAAAGTTTTTATATTATATAAATTAAAGATATGTATTTAAAAAATTATCATTGGTATCCAAAGAATCTTTTCTGGTTGGATTGATTCCTATATGTTCTTTCCTCTGTCACCTTAAGAAATGGCATTCTTTGCTGGTTAAATTTTTGTTCCTCTTAATAGAAGATTAGAACTTGTGTAGTCACTTCAACATGCAAATTCAGCTTATACCTCTTCTACCAAATGTCTTTAGTATTAATTTTATATTTTACATTAATTTTTCATCATATACAAAAGGTTAATCTTTTATACAAAAGGTTAATCTTTAGTCTCAGTCCTGTTGAATGCTTATCAGAAGTTTAATCTCCCCCAGTCACTTTTCTATGAATATTTATAGCTTTGACATGGAATAATAAAATGAAATCCCATGATACCCTTGCCGTGTATATCTCAAATTGTTTAAAAAGATAAGTGTCAATCAGCTTTATAGCACTAACCAAATCACACATTTGAACAAGCTCAAGGACCCCAAATTTACCAGGAATAATTTCTGGAATGCTTGGAGCTTGGAAGGTAACAAGTAGAGGCCTCCACAAATACTGGTCCCACCTCTTTGCAGAGATAAACAGCTCTTGGCCTCTGATTGCCTTGTGAGGTCAAATGAGGCTGGGCTGGTAATTTTGAGCCTTGTCAGGCCTTTGGGGGGTTTCCCAAGGGCTCAGCTATAAACAATCCACCTGCAATGCAGGAGATACAGGAAAATCAAGTTCACTTCTGGGGTTGGGAAGATCCCCTGGAAGAGGGCATGGCAACCCACTTAAAAATATTCTTGCCTGGAGAATCCCATGGACAGAGGAGCCATAGGGCTCTAGTCCATAAAGTTGCAAAGTGTCAGACATGACTGAAGCAACTTAGCACATATGCATGCAGGTCCTTTTGGAAACCACAAGCACAGGCACATCTTTGGTGTCGTGACTATAACAGGCCTAGAATCTGGAAGCATGCTTAACTGAGTGGCATCATCTAAACATGTTCTGTCTCCCCTGAGTCCTTCTGGGAGGGGGCAGAACATAGCAATCAGGCAAGGCACTGTGGTTACTAGAAAGTAAAATCTCATGAAAAAAAAAAAAAAAAAACAAGGAAAATATCACTCATATTGTTGCTTGGGAGATGCTCCTTTGAATAATCCCTTTAAAGTTCATTTATATTATTATTTAATTTTGTCCTCACAACAATATTATAAAGCTTTGGTTTTCTACCTTGGCTGTACATTTAAATAACTGAAAAAGATTTTTCTTAAAATAATTAAAGATTAGGTCCTCCTACAAACTAGGTTAAAGCATCAACATCTCAGTTTTATAAAGATTCTCCCAATGATTCCAATACACAATAAAGTTAAGGTTTATGTGAGAAGGATAGACTGAATCATTTGTCATTCTGATTTACAGGTCAGGAAAAGGGGATTAATGACTTTTCCAAGGTCACATGCCAATATGAGATATTTTTCTTTCAATTATATCATGGTACCCCTTTCAAATTCCCCAGTCTCCTCAGCACACATAATTTCCCCCTCTTAAACCAATAAACCATATTTGAGTTCAGGGGAGACAAATATGAACAAAGTGGTCTAAAGTGAAAGTAGGAATGGCTCAAGAAGAATAAGTAATCATTATACTGTAGTCACGCAATCCTCCCAGCCTAACTCAGCTTTGGAGAGCTGCCAGATACTTCAGGATTGGGAAAGAAAAGCAAGGAAACCAGGCAAATACCACCACCACTACCATTACTAACAACGACAAAAATGAACACGACACTTTTGGCACTTTACACATAAAACCCCTATTTATAGGATAATTTAAATAAAAATTCCCACAAATGCAAAAGCCACAAAATCACAACTATGTCCTAGACTTTTTAAAATATTCCTTTTTGTTTCAGACACTCTGCACATAGGCTTGGAGATCTAATGATTATACATCTGAGAATCTTTACTCAATGAAGAATTTGAAAAAGACTGACGGATTCTTATAAGCCCTATCTAACATCTCTGATCAATCTAGTTTAGTGCCAGCATAGGCCAGTAATGCTATCTGTGTTCAAAAATCCTTAAACACTTATGTTTTAGAAGTATAAAAAGAAACCCAATAATGGAGAGAGGATTACGGCAGGGACCCTGACTAGCAAAGTTTTTATATAACAGCAACTTCACTTTTGGGGTAAAATCACTTCTTTGGGGTAATGAAGTTTCTTTCCCTCCTATTCTCTCAGAGACTACATTTTCTAAAAGATGGTATTTGTGTCTCATATGACAACTCAAGAGTCCCAGCCCGGTAGCTGATGACTCATAAGTACTTGGTGAATTGCTTGAGCTGCTGGGGGTGGCTAGGAAATAGGAACAGCAACTTCCTATCATAAATTACTGAGTCTTAGAATCTTAGATTTCTAGAACTAGAAGGGAGAGATGTAATCTAAATTCAGTGTATCACATGAAGGATACCGATGACTTTCTGGGACCAGACAGTGAGTTTTCGGCAAAGCAGAGAGCAGAAATCATCTGCATGCCCTAACCATGTCTCAGAAGCCAGAGTATCTACTTCAGAGCATTATATAACTTAAGATAATCTTATTCTGTCTTTTCCTTAAAGGTTCAGTTCATCTCCTACTACCTAGTGTCACAAAATCAGCAACGAAAGAGATATTAAGGTCATCCTGTCCTTTCGGGGACTGAATCTTTTCTTTCCTATCCCTAACTACAGGGTTATGTACATATATGTATATTGAGTTATGTATGATATAGTACAATGAGTGACAAAGAGCATTATTCTTAATGAAATAATAGCTTCCGTTTTTGGGTACTTTGGACAAGTTAGTTTATAATATTTAGCCAAGAAATGTTTCCCTAAAGTAACTGCTCAATAATTAGATTTCTTTTGCTATAAAACAGGTCATCATGTATTTAAAGATATATATAAAGTCCCTTCCATTTCACTTTCCCTAGAGAAACTGTTCCTTGCCCTTTAAAATTTCTTCATGTCAAGTCATCCTAATTGTTCTGCACTGAATATTATCTAGTTTTGAAATATGTCTGAAAATGTGCTATTCAGAAGTGAACACATTATTTTAAACACAGCTAAGAATAGTAGAATTTTTCTTTCATTATTCTAGAGTATTCTCTATTCATAAGGCCTATGCATTCTCAATGAGGATGAAAATGCCCATTAGAGTGTGAAAACTGATTCTTGTATTAAAAAAAAACAAACCACAACTGACTCTTATGGAGAAAAAAGAGACATAGTACATTCAGAGATATACTGCACACTTCTGTCATTAAAATTTAAATGGGAAAATGACTAAGAAAAAAACTTTTTAAAGACTCATTAGAAGGACAATTAAAAAAAAAAGGTTGAGAAAAAATGATATAGCCTAAGATCACATCAGCTGTTTTATCATATCATCATACTATTTACTTCTATTGACAAAATCCTTAAGACTAGTTTAAGGACGAAATCCTAAAACTGTTTCAGTTGTGTTGCTGCTAATAGGAATTTCCTTTATTTTGTGATGTATGGTTTGTTTGCTTGGTTTGTTGGTTGGTTCTTTTTGATTTTTAGGGAGTGGCAGATTTTATTCTCTTTTGTTACTTCAAGACCACAAGTTTAAATTTATTTCTGATAAAACTCTCCTTGTTAGGTATTGTCTGTTACTGCCTGTCCAGATATTTTAGAACCCAATTCAGCCAACTAATACATTCATTATTCTTCTAAGCACTGATTATTCACAAGTCTCATCTCTTATCACCTAGGTTACTCATGCCAATAATTTGCAAGAAGAATGTTGTAGAGAAAACTGAAAATACTGTTCTGCATGTAGCTCCTCCATTTTGTGTTAAAGTATTAATCACTATGCTTTAACTAACATTTATACATCCATATATTGTGACCAGTTGTACATTTCCATGCATAAAATCCATAGTTTTCTGTTATTCATTTGTACACTATTAGAAACCTTGCCAAATATCTCATATTTATCCTGACTCTTATATTTTCTGATAGTCTAGTAATCCAAACAAAAAAAAAGAATAAGGTTTAGTCTTTTATTTTTCTTTAATAAACTTGTGCTAGCTCAAGATGATTACTTCTTCATTTTCTCTATTTAATAATAATCTGTAAAGCCACCTCTGTGCTGCAGGAATTAAGTATTATATTGATTATATTTCTTCTTATAATAGTATTTGTCAGTTATTTTCAGTTGACTCTTACTCTGTTCATTGATTATTTCACAGATACATGACATGACTCTCCAAAAAGACTTTAAATGCCCAGGGCTGAAACCATATACCCCACAGTTGCCCAACAAAGTGTCATAGGAGATAATACCAATATACTGTTTAACTGACTAATGAATAATATCACTTGGTTTCTACTCACCATCAAATCAGATCAAATGAATCATAAATCACACCCACACTTTAGCCTAGGGTTGCAGATTGTTTTAAATGCTTACCCTAACAAGAATATAAAAAATTAAGTCTGCCTCAACTCTGTTTTACTAACTTATCACTAAGAAATAAGGTTTTTACTAAATAATAAGGGATTTTTTTTTTAAATGGCAAAACCAATACAGTATTGTGAAGTAAAAAATAAAATAAATAAATAAATACATGATAAAAGACTATGGAAAGGGAGAAGGGAACTATACAGGTCATGTATGCAAAAACAAACAAACAAACAAACAACAACAAAAAAGGAGAATGTTCCTTTAGGATGGGAAGCCTCTTTACATTATAACAAATTAAAATCATTTAAAAATAGACATATCAGAATGGGCTTCTAAGATTTCTTTCTTTCTTTTTTTTTTTCTTTTGTTTTGCTTTACAATACTGTATTCGTTTTGCTATACATTGACATGAATCAGCCACGAGTGTACATGAACTCCCAATCCCGACCCCCACCTCTCCCCTCCCGCCCCACACCATCTCTCTGGATTATCTCCATGCATCAGTCCCAAGTATCCTACATCCTGCATCGAGCCTAGACCGGTGATTCATTTCACTTCTTTCTAACTAAAATTAAGCCTATATGTTTATTTAAATTACCATACAGCTCTGTGAGGTTTTAAAATTAGACATTTTGACTACATTCAAAACACACTGACTAGTTAGTTGAAAACAGGCTGACTGATTTATCTCAAGTAAGTCATTTGTCATTTGATGGCACTACATTTTTATATCTTAGATATTTTATTATTCTGCATGTATATGTTATGATATTCTAAAATGATAATGCACTATAATTATTTGAAAGAAGGTATTTAATGATAAAAGAGGTGATGGTCTTTAAAGACATCAACATAGGAGGCTCCTGAACTTCTCTCTTCACATGGGTATATTGAATGAACAGGTACATATAGCACAATTTCCCCTGAAAGAAATGTAGCAACTAGCTGAAAACTGCTAAATACAGAGTGAACTAAAACACACCCATACCAAAATGGATATACGAAAGGCTGGGACCTACACTCAGCATAAAACCACCACCAGGAGAAGATCGTACAGTAGGAGATAATCACCAACTTCTAGCTTTTTTTTCTGAGGAGTGAAGGCTTAGAAGAATGAACTATTTATACACACACACATACTGACAAGTATATGTATAATACAAATTGTTTTCAATCTGGAAAACATAAAAGTCTAAAGCATTCTCAAACATTATTTGATTACCTAAGTGGATAACTTTCATGGCTGATGTTAAATCTGTTCATTGGAAGTTAAAATTAAGATCTCATAAATATTAATCATGTACAATTGCTGAAGACCATTATTGAAATCATCTTATTAATATCTGAATTGGAATGCATTTAGTTCAGTTCAGTTTAGTCGCTCAGTCGTGTTCGACTCTTTGCAACCCCATGAATCGCAGCACAGCAAGGCCTCCCTGTCTATCACCAATACCCAGAGTTCACTCAGACTCGCATCCATCGAGTCTGTGATGCCATCCAGCCATCTTATCCTCTGTCATCCCCTTCTCCTCCTGCCCCCAATCCCTCCCAGCATCAGAGTCTTTTCCAATGAGTCAACTCTTCGCATGAGGTGGCCAAAGTACTGGAGCTTCAGCTTTAGCATCATTCCTTCCAAAGAAATCCCAGGGCTGATCTCCTTCAAAATGGACTGGTTGGATCTCCTTGCAGTCCAAGGGACTCTCAAGAGTCTTCTCCAACACCACAGTTCAAAAGCATCAATTCTTCGGCGCTCAGCCTTCTTCACAGTCCAACTCTCACATCCATACGTGACTACTGGAAAAACCGTAGCCTTGACTTAAGTTACTTTTAAGATTTTTTCTTCAGTCGCTCAGCCATGTCTGGCTCATTGTGACCCCATCGACTACAGCATGTCAGGCATCCCTGTCCTTCACATCTCATGGAGCTTGCTCAAACTCATGTCTATGCAGTCAGTGATGCCATCTAATCATCTCATTCTCTGTCATCCCCTTACCCTCCTACCTTTAATCTTTCCCTGGATCAGAGACTTTTCTAATGAGTCAGCTCTTTGCATCAGGTGGCCAAAGTATTGGAGATTCTGTTCAGCATCAGTCCTTCCAATGAATATTCAGGACTAATTTTCTTTAGGATTGACTGGTTTGATCTCCTGCAGTCCAAGGGACTCTCAAGCATATTTTCCAACACCAGTTCAAAAGCATCAATTCTTCAGTGCTCAGCTTTCTTTATACTCCATCTCTCACATCCATACATGACTACTTGAAAAACCATAGCTTCACCTATATGGACCTTGTTGGCAAAGTAATATCTCTGCTTCTTATATACTGTCTAGGTTTGCAATAGCTTTTCTTCTAAGGAGCAAATGTCTTTTAATTTCATGGCTGCAGTCACCATCTGCAGTGATTTTCGAGCCCAAGAAAATAAAGTCTGTCACTGTTTACATTATTTATTCATTTATTTGCCATAAAGTGGAAAATAGATTTATGTATTACCAAAGACATACAGTGTAGGGTTTTGGCATAGTCTAGAGCCTAACAATGGACACCACTTCAAGAATAAAAAGAACTAACATTGACTGAGAGCATATTAAGTGCCTGGCAATTTAAAAACTTTATTTCAAATGCTTCTTCTTGGATATTTGAATACTTTTCCCAAGGTCACAGAAGTGGTTAGTTGCAAAGCCAGAACTGAAAATTAACTCTCATTCTTCGACTTCTTTCCACATCAGTTTGTATTCTAATTGGATGTAATGAGCATTTACCATTGCTGAGGATAGATTCTAAACTAGTGATTTAATCCATGGCTAATGAGGCATTAAATGTTCACAGCTGATAGCAAATAGTATGCAAAATATTTGAAAACTGAATTTATCATCATTTACTATCACTTTAATACGATTGTGTACTACCTTTGTTTATGTATTTCATCAGGCTTATTTCTTTGTTAAAGATTCTTGCTCACTGAATTGTCATATAGACAAATAACATACATTGATGAAATTATAATCTTGACACTGGGAGTTGAAGTCAGTAAAAAATTACTGGCAAAAAATAAAAGATTCATTAAGTGCTACTAAATTATGTCAGTCTATATTATTCTCCCCTCGATCAGAAGAAATAATCACATTACAACATTATAAAAGCAATGACCACAAAATAAAATGACAACACCTTAATAAAGCAGGCTTGACTGAATATTGAATTTTTTCTTTCAGTTTTGGATATGAAACTTCTAGAAATGTGTTTATTTAGAAACTTCATTGATAGAAAATTATATATGCAAGCTTCCAATTTCTCAATAACTAAATTCCTATAATTAGAGGTAGTATATGCAGCTATATCATCAAAGGACATACTGCAAAATCTTTAAGGCAGTGCAGACTACACGTGGATCTCATTATATTCATCATTTCAAAGTAAACATCAAAAGGCATCTGGATAAAATAAACAGGGGCATTTTTCTACTTATTTCAAGCACTTCGCAAGTTCACTGTCTGCCTTAGAGTGTTAGATTAGAAGTTCAATGCCAATTTGCTCTCTTGCCTTTGTAAATATTTCTACATTATACCAAGAAGTTTATAGGTTTTTTTTTCTTCATTATTGAAATTCAGAAATCTCAAAGTAACATCTAGGTATGAATCTTCTTTCATTATTATTGACTCAGCTCTTGGGCATTTTTTTAATCTGTAGCCAAACCTTTAGCTCAGGGTAATATATTTTCCTATGATGATTGCTTCTCCTCAATCAAGTCATTTTATCTTTCTAAGATCTTGTGTGTTGTATCTTTGAGTCTAAATTCCATGTTTCTAATATTTACTAAGATTTTACAATTCCTTGTTCTCACACCTAAAGTATGGTATAATTCTTTGAGTTTACTTCTGGGTTTCATTGGTAGCTGTTCTGTTATTACTTTCTCTATTTGCTTGTATGTTTTGTTACTTTATTTTTCCTTTAATAGTTACTTTCCAGAGTAATAATTAAAGGGCCCATAGGAGCCTGGTAGGCTGCAGTCCATGGGGTCGCAGAGAGTCGGACACGGCTGAAATGACTTAGCAGCAGCAGCAGACCCAAACTCAGTTTCTTTTGAGTGTTGGCCTGGCAGTTTAATATATATTTAACATTGGACATGTATGTTAACTATGCCTTACTTTCCTCATCCTATTGCGATAGTAATAACACAGCTTTCATAGGATTATTGTGAGGATTGAATGAGTTAATGGATGTAAAGATCAGAAAACAGTGCATGATGAATAGCAAACTTTCAGTAAAACTACTCAATTGTTCCTTTTACATAACACTGTTCTATTTCATGGGCTTCTCAAGTGACTCAGTGGTAAAGAATCAGCCTGCCAATGCAGGAGACCCAGGAGAGGTCGTTCAATCCCTGCATTGGGAAGATCCCTCAGAGGTGGAAATGACAACCCATTCCAGTATTGTTGCCTGAAAACCTCCTTGGACAGAGGAGCCTGGCAAGGTACAGGCCACA
The DNA here is from genome assembly GCA_006408695.1 of Aepyceros melampus. Lineage (NCBI taxonomy): Eukaryota > Metazoa > Chordata > Mammalia > Artiodactyla > Bovidae > Aepyceros > Aepyceros melampus. The sequence continues at coordinate 160,522 of SJXQ01009813.1, read as the reverse complement.
GAGTCCCAAAGAGTCAGTTATGACTGAGCATACACACACATATCATTTACAAAGTGAAAAGAAGACCAAAAAAAAAAAAAAAAACAATAACAACAAAAGCCAACTTTTCATATATCAATGAGGACATTATTTAGAATTTTGAATAGTTTTCTTCTGATGACTTATCTGCAATATCTGTTTTCTTTGTTTCATTGAGAACATTTGCTCTGATTTTCAGCTTTCCTTCCCAAATGATTGGTTATTTCATTATCTTTTCATATTTTCAGGCTCAGGTTTAGATGGCCCATACTGGTGGTGGCTGCTAATGGTTCCTTATGCTTGAGTCAATGTTTGATATCATGAAATTGCAATGTTTGGGGAACAGAGAGGAGCAGGAAGTCAGATTCCTTCCAGTTAGGTGTACTGGGAATGAATCTGACAAACGTGATCCAAAGAGAAAAAGCAAGAGTGAGGTGGTTAAGTAAAACTCCAGCATCTATGACCATGCCACCCTGAACACACCCAATCTCGTTATAAAAGCTCCAACTATATTTAGGATGCTGATAATAGTACTTGGAGGAAGCACTGGGGCAAACATTTTGTTTAACATCTTTCTGCAGAGCTCTGGTAAGTTGTATAAGCCCACTGTGTGATTCTCATTGATAAAACCCACTCTTCCAAATATGATTAAATAATGCAATCATTTCCCAAGCCTGGGTTTCCATCAGTTTTCTGTTGGAGAGATTTGTTGACTTGTCTCCCTGGGTTTCCCCACTTTGCTAATATTGGGCTTAAAAATGCCCTTGTTAGCTCCTTGGTGAACTCAACACATCTTCATTTTCAAAAACTAAATTCATGAAAGTGACTGCTTATTGATGCCACCCTTCCCTGTTTTCCAGTATTGTAACAGGTTTTCTTTTGCTCATTTGACATTGAAATCAGTTCTAAGACATTAGAGTATGAAGGGAAGGGAATGAATATGATTGGTTTAATTTCCTATCCTGAATCTAGAAATCTGTTTTAGCTATTGGAATTAAATGAGATGTTCATTTTTACTACGGAAATCTACTTAGTTGAAGAGAAGAATCTACATAGTAATGCCATGTTAAGTTTCCTAATTTACCTAAAATGATGCAAAGTAAATAGCTGTCAATATGATTAAAATTACTGGCAATCTGAATTTAATTAATTTAAGAGCTGCGTTATTTTCTTACTTCCTTCAGCCTCTTGACCGCTTAATTAGTAAAATTTACTATTAATGCATCTCTAAAATTTCTTTGCTTATCGTCAAGAGTAATGACGTGGACCACTCAAAAGAAAAATTAGCCTGAATCATTTTTATTGACATATACTCCCATTATGAGACTGTTTTAGGTAACAGTTTAGCTGTTTTAAATTAAGTTGTGTGTGCTGTGTGCAGGCTCAGTGGCTTCAGTCATGTCCAGGTCTTTTTGACCCCGTGGACTATAAACCCCAGGCTCCTCTGTCCATGGGAATCTCCAGGCATGAATACTGGTGTGGGTTGCCATGCCCTCCTCCAGGGGATCTTCCCAACCCAGGGATTGAATCTGCATCTCCTGTGTCTCCTTCACTGTGGGAGGATTCTTTACCCACTGAGGCACCTGGGCTTAACATGAAAATGAGACTTAAATCCCTGTGCTTATGGACCCGAAATATCCAGGAGGTACTATCTAGAGAAGGAAAAAGAAAAAAAAACAAAACAAAAAAAAAGCCAAACCAGCCAGATATTTGAATCTAAAAGAACAGAAGTCACAAACCGCCTGTATGTAAAATAAAAAAGGACCAAAGACAGGTACAAGATTTTGGAGTTACTGTTTACATAAAACCAGTCATGTCTATATCATGGTAGAAAGAAACTGGTACAATGAGAAGATTTACTTACTGCTAGCAGAGTTCAGCACCTTTAAAACACACACAGAAACACACACAATTGCAATTTAATTTATCTTATTCCTCCTAGCTTGTGAAATAGACTGGAAAATAACAGTGGCAGAGAGAGGTCAGATGACAGAGAAAGAGGTTAGACTGACTTGGTCAGCTGTAGGCACGTTGTTAGAATCATAGCTGGGTTGGAGAGAGGGAAAGCATTTGGCTTTATGCAATGAAGGAAGCTCTACAGACTTGCTCTGAGTGTCTGTGAGGTCACATGCTATACACTCCAATCTACTGTTTGAAATTAATAGCCAGGTGTTACACCAGTTATGTACCTTAATCATTAATTATGACTGTGGCAGCAGGAGAAAAAAAAACATGAGGACACATGAGCTGAAGTGATAAAGGGAAAGCATCAATCACGCACGACAAGAAAGCCAAAGATACCCTTTCTGCCTGGATGCTTCCATTTGTGACTCTACAGAGTCTCTCTCACATCAGACTCCGAACTTCAGAGACACCATTTCTCATTGTCTTTTTTTTTTTTTAATAGAAACCAGCTATGGTTGTGAGACTCAGAGAAAAACACAATAAGATGCATATGTTGGCAATGTGTGAATTTTCCTGGTAGTATCACCAGGCTCCAGATTAAAGGTCATTGCCATAAACAAAACTGTCAGTCAAGCATTGTGATCCTTTCAGTAAAGGTTAAAGTAAGCTACATCATAAACAGATATTAAAATCAATAGCTAACAGTCATACCAGCATCATAGGTTGGTCCCCACTCTTTAATTTTGCTACAATGTCATAATAAATGCATTGCATATGTATCTTAAAAGATGGGTGGGGCAGGTGAATCTCGCCAAAGTTCCATACCACAGCATAAGACATCACAAAGCTTGGGAAGTAAAAACCCAATCTCCATTCTGGTATCAAGTGGTGTAAATGGGGTATTTAGAAACAGAGAGACCAAGAGAAATGAAGGAAAATGTTTTGTTAAGTGTTGAGTTCTGATTTTCTATTGGATCTTGGATAGATGATTTCATGTCTCTAGCGCTTTCATCTGTAAATGACTGGTTTTAGCCACATCAAGAATCCTTCTGAGCTTTTACATATGAGCTTCATAAGGATCTGCAATGATTATACACAGAAACTTATGTAAATCAGATTCTTTAAAGTTTATTGAAAAGATATGCATTAAAGGAGTCCTCCTCTGTGTACTAAAGGACTAGTTCTTACAACTTTCCAATCTGTTATGAATCAATGCTTTAAAAACATACAAAGCATGTTTGACAAAGTATGAATTAATAAAAAATGAATATATACAACATAGAATCCTAAACATTTCTATTAGATTAGACAGATATAAAGTTACTCTGTTAAGTTGCTACAAAAATTTCTAAGTGCTTCCCATCAAGTAGGGTCACTGTTGTGGACGGACCAGCCACTAGCTCACAAACCACACTTTAGGTAGAAATTGAGTTAAGACCCCATCTAGCTTGAACCTTGAAAGTTTCTGTATGAAATCTAGATTCCTTAGATCCATTCTGCGCCAGCTCTTTCTACCCAAATCATACAATCCAACATGTCATCACACTCAAAATTAAGGTCTGTCTTCTTTAAAAAACAATGTGAATTGTAAAGACTAATGACAACAAGAACTGCCTCCCCCAATCACTTGTGGTTAGTAATGTTCCCTGAACAGTAAGGGTAAAGAGTAGGGGAAAGCCTGTAGAACTACTGATCACACAGACCAACCATTGGTTGCCCAATCCACTAGTTTCCTCCTCTGTCCTTCTCCAATTACATAATCACCCAGATCTGGAAAGTCTTTACCAACCTCTATACAGTGTTTATTATAGTATCATTCAAGATTCCTCACTGCATTTATTAGACACTCAAAGCTTACCATATCCAGGAAGGGGAAATAAAGGAAAAAATATACTCTCTGCCTTCAAGTTGTTTGGATGATATCAGTTCTTATGTTGTACAAGAATCACAACTAGGAAATACAGAAGAAGCAATGCTGAAGAGACATCAAAGTTGGGCTGGAGGGTCACATAAGGCTTCTCAGAAGTTAAATTTTTAATATTGTGACTTAAGCCATGACTTCCTGGTGATCTGTCTATAATCCTAGAGAAGTTTAGTCTGCTCACTGGACACTTGTTTGTGGTTCACAACTTCTTTATTGCTACCTGCTTGAATAAAAAGAATACCCTTCCCAGAGAGCAGATCTTACTTTGATTAAGAGTCTCTAACTGATCAAAAAAGGAGTGTGTATATGTGTATGTATTAAATTTGTATGTTTTGTGGGAGATAAGCAAAGAATCAGGAAGAGTGGTGATTATAAAGAGAATGGTGAAAGGTATCATCAAATATGACTTTACCAAAAAAATGTGGTAGGAAGGTTGAAGCAAGTGGCGAGAGACGAGGCTGGAGAAACTAAGGACTGAGGTCAAAAACTTTCTCGGATATCTTCCTAAAGATTCTGGATTTATCCATAGACCTTTTAAACTCATTTAAAAGGCTTTTGAGGAAGGGAGTGATAGAATCAATACTTTGTTTTAAAAAGATCATTCTGGCAGCTTTGTGAAGGGTATCTAGGAGGTGAGCAGGATAGAGCTGAGAGTGTCAAGAGATTCACCAAACAATTCAGGTGAGAAATCATGGGTCCCTGTACTTAGTCAGTAGTAGTTAGGAAGGCAAAGAATGGGACATATTAGTAAGACATTGACAAGGCAATGGGAGATGAATGGTTTTCAGGATACTGGCTTGGGTAATTTAGAGGTTAGTAATTTCATTATCTGAAAGAGAACACACTGATGTAAGTACAAGACAAGAGTGGAAAGAAAGAGTTCAAAATTGAACACGTTCAATAATTAAGGCATCTGCAGAAAAGTAAAATGGATGTGTCTATAGGGAGTTTGAAATAGGAACCTACTTCAGAGATGCATTCAGATGTTTGGAGAGAGAAAAGTTGGTCAGCAGTAATTGTAGGCACTAAATGGATGTGATCACTTTGACAAGCTTTGCCTAAGGAACTTCACAAGAATTTATTTTATTCTATAAATAGTTGGGTTTTTTTTTTTTATCTCTTTCATGTTCCCAAATAGTACTAAGGAGGTCATACAAAAATAAGCATTTTTTACTTAAAAATTAAGTGGGAAAATAAGCTAAACAGTAAATGATATAAAATAATAGAGTTAAAGCTGGACTGAGATTCATAACGCAATGCACAAGCAACTAAATACTGTTCACTTCCCAGGGTCAGGTCACATTTTTGGCTCAGGATTTTCAGTCACTATTGCAAAAGGGAAGTCACAAATTATATATTTATAACACATAAAATAAAAACAAACCAATTTCTCAAAGGTGTAATTATATTTGGTACTGGGAATTGAGAAAAATTTCCTCATGAGAAAAACACTGAGATATAGTGAGCAATGTTCTTGGTAACACCAATAAAGTGAATAAGAGATGAAATATATAACTGTTATTATATCCATCAATGTAAGGTGATAAAATAACAACTAGTGTAAGGCAATTCAAAGGGGGAAAGAAGATAGAAGAGCGTACTTCACGCATAGAGCCTAAGTATGTTAGTTTGTATGAATGAAAAGCTACAATTCTTTCAAGCATTCATCTGTAACACCCTGGATATATTTAATCTCTCAAACTAGACTGGCTACTCTGGCCCACTTTCTCACTATTTAAGGTCACAGCCTTCCTCAAGACACATCTAATTGTCTCTTCAATATTCAATGATTTTCAGACTTATAATTAACATGTATCAGAAAAGTGACCTTATTTTGATAAGTCCTCTAAATCCAGTGGCTTAAATGATACCTTGAAAATAAGTAGTTGTTTAAAACATATTTTGATTAAAAATTTATTAAATAAACAGCCTAATGATATTATAAAGGCCAGTGATATAAAAATTAATGACACACTGTTTGCCCTCCAAGGACAAAATATCTAAATAAAAAATACTAGAATTGATCATTCTTACAATAAATACTGACCCGGGGAGTATCCTATCATTTTGCCTTTTCATACTGTTCATGGGGTTCTCAAGGCAAGAATACTGAAGTGGTTTCCTATTCCCTTCAACAGTGGACCACATTCTGTCAGACCTCTCCACCATGACCCTCCCGTCTTGGGTGGCCCTATACGGAATGGCTTAGTTTCATTGAGTTAGACAAGGCTGTGGTCTAATATGCTACTGGAGATCAGTGGAGGAATAACTCCAGAAAGAATGGGGGGATGGAGCCAAAGCAAAAACAATACCCAGTTGTGGATGTGACTGGTGATAGAAGCAAGGTCCAATGCTGTAAAGAGCAATATTGCATAGGAACCTGGAATGCCAGGTCCATGAATCAAGGCAAATTGGAAGTGGTCAGACAGGAGATGGCAAGAGTGAAGATAGACATTCTAGAAATCAGTGAACTAAAATGGACTGGAATGGGTGAATTTAACTCAGATGACCATTATATCTACTACTGTGGGCAGGAATACCTTAGAAGAAATGGAGTAGCCATCATGGTCAACAAGAGAGTCCGAAATGCAGTACTTGGATGCAATTTCAAAAATGACAGAATGATCTCTGTTCGTTTCCAAGGCAAACCATTCAATATCATGGTAATCCAAGCCTAAGCGCCAACCAGTAATGCTGAAGAAGCTGAAGATGAACAGTTACATGAAGAACTATAAGACCTTTTAGAACTAACACGCAAAATAGATGTTCTTTCCATTATAGGGGACTGGAATGCAAAAGTAGGAAGTCAAGAAACACCTGGAATAACAGGCAAATTTGGCCTTGGAGTACAGAATGAAACAGGGAAAAGGCTAATAGAGTTTTGCCAAGAGAAAGCACTGGTCATAACAAACACTCTCTTCCAACAACACAAGAGAAGACTCTACACATGACATCACCAGATGGTCAACACCGAAATCAGATTGATTATATTCTTTGCAGCCAAAGATGGCGAAGCTCTATACAGTCAGCAAAAACAAGACCAGGAGCTGACTGTGGCTCAGATCATGAACTCCTGATTGGCAATTTCAGACTTAAATTGAAGAAAGTAGGGAAAACCACTAGACCATTCAGGTATGACATAAATCAAATCCCTTATGATTATACAGTGGAAGTGAGAAATAGATTTAAGGGACTAGATGTGATAGACAATGTGGCTGATGAACTATGGGTGGAGGTTCATGACACTGTATAGGAGACAGGGATCAATACCATCCCCATGGAAAATAAATGCAAAAGAGCAAAATGGCTATCTGAGGAGGACTTACAAATAGCTATGAAAAGAAGAGAAGTGAAAAGCAAAGAAGAAAGAAGAAAAAGAAAGATATACCCATTTGAACGCAGAGTTCTGAAGAGTAGCAAGGAGAGATAAGAAAGCCTTCCTCGGCAATCAATGCAAAGAAAGAGAAGAAAACAACAGAATGGGAAAGACTAAATATCTCTTCAAGAAAATTAGAGATACCAAGGGAAAATTTCATGCAAAGATGGGCTCAATAAAGGACAGGAATGGTATGGACCTAAAGGAATCAGAAGATATTAAGAAGAAGTGGCCGGAACACACAGAAGAACTGTACAAAAAAGATCTTCACGACTCAGATAATCACGATGGTGTGACCACTCACCTAGAGCCAGACATCCTAGAATGTGAAGTGAAGTGGGCCTTAGAAAGCATCACTATGAACAAAGCTAGTGGAGGTGATGGAATTCAGGTTGAGATAGTTCAGATCCTGAAAGATAATGCTGTGAAAGTGCTGCACTCAATATGCCAGCACATTTGCAAAACTCAGCAGTGACCACAGGACTGGAAAAGGTCAGTTTTCATTCCAATCCCAAAGAAAGGCAATGCCAAAGAATGCTCAAACTACTGTACAATTGCACTCATCTCACACGCTAGGAAACTAATGCTCAAAATTCTCTAAGCCAGGCTTCAACAGTACGTGAAACATGAACTTCCAGATGTTCAAGCTGGTTTAGAAAAGGCAGAGGAACCAGAGATCAAATTGTCAACATCTGCCAGATCATCAAAAAACCAAAAGAGTTCCAGAAAAAACATCTATTTCTGCTTTATTGACAATGCCAAAGCCTTTGACTGTGTGGATCACAACAAACTGTGGAAAATTCTGAAAGAGATGGGAATACCAGACCACCTGACCTGCCTCTTGAGAAACCTATATGCAGGTCAGGAAGCAACAGTTAGAACTGGACGTGGAACAACAGACTGGTTCCAAATAGGAAAAGGAGTACGTCAAGGCTAAATATTGTCACCCTGCTTATTTAACTTATATGGAGAGTTCATCATGAGAAAAGCTGGGCTGGAAGAAGCACAAGCTGGAATCAAGATTGCCGGGAGAGATATCAATAACCTCTGATATGCAGATATCACCACCCTTATGCCAGAAAGTGAAGAAGAACTAAAAAGCCTCTTGATGAAAGTGAAAGAGGAGAGTGAAAAAGTTGGCTTAAAGCTCAACATTCAGAAAACAAAGATCATGGCATCTGGTCCCATCACTTCATGGGAAACAGATCGGGAAACAGTGGAAACAGTGTCAGATTTTATTGTTTGGGGGGCTCCAAAATCACTGCAGATGGTGACTGCAGCCATGAAATTAAAAGACACTTATTCCTTGGAAGGAAAGTTATGACCAACCTAGATAGTTTATTGAAAAGGAGAGATATTACTTTGCCAACAAAGATCCATCTAGTCAAGGCTATGGTTTTTCCATTGGTCATGTATGGATGTAAATGTTGGAATGTGATGAAAGCTGAGCACCAAAGAATTGATGCATTTGAACTATGGTGTTGGAGAAGACTCTTGAGAATCCCTTGGACTGCAAGGAGATCCAACCAGTCCATTCTGAAGGAGATCGGTCCTGGGTGTTTATCAGAAGGACTAATGCTGGAACTGAAACTCCAGTACTTCGGCCACTTCATGTGAAGAGTTGACTCATTGGAAAAGACCCTGATGCTGGGAAGGACTGGGGGCAGGAGAAGAGGAGACGACAGAGGATGAGATGGCTGGATGGCATCACCAACTCGATGGACATGAGTTTGAGTGAACTCCAGGAATTGGTGATGGACAGGGAGGCCTGGTGTGCTGCAATTCATGGTGTCTCAAAGAGTCAGACACGACTGAGCGACTGAATTGAACTGACAATAGATACTAGTTGAATGACTACTCTGGGACAGGCATTCCTACTGGAGGCATCAGCAATACAGAAAGGAACAAAAGAAAGAATGAACTCATTGTGTCTGTGTTTCACAAGGGGAGATTCAAATATATATATATATATATATATATATACACACCATCAAATATACATGTAACATATGGCATTAAATATATATGTGTATATATATATGGCATCAAATATACATGTTTATGTTTGTGTGTGTGTGTGTGTGTGTGTGGCATGAGTCTGAGCAGGCTCCGGGAGTTGGTAATGGACAGGGAAACTTGGAGTGCTGCAGTCCATGGAGTCACAAAGAGTCAGACACAGCTGAGCTACTGAACTGAACTGATGGCAAGAGCACTAGAGTGGGTTGCCATTCCCTTCTCCAGTGGATCTTCCTTACCCAGGGATTAAACCCAGGTTTCCCACATTGTGGGCAGATTCTTTACCATCTGAGCCACCAGGGAAGCCCATGAGTATGTCTATGTATATATGTATGTATATGTATATACTGGAAAAGGAAATGACAACTGACTCCAGTATACTTATTTGGAGAATCCTATGAACAGAGGAGCCTGGAGGGCTTCAGTCTATGGGGTCACAAAGAGTCAGACACGACTGAAGTGACTTAGCATAGCATAGCATGTGTATGTTTTTGTGTGTGTGTATGTATATCTTGAAGCAAATGAAGAAGAAAGCCACAGTTTTGTACAAGATTGATCCAGACCAAAAGAAAGAAAAAAGAAGAACAAGTACAAAAGTCCTAAACCAATGTAGCAAAAATGAACTAAATCTAGTGGTGAGTTGCAGGAAATAGCATAAGAGATGGTGGTGATGGGTTAGGATTGTCAGCAACTTCTAGGTCTTTGTGAGGACTCTGGCATTTCCTTTGAGTACCATGGGGAACTATTGAAACATTTGAGCTAAGGAATGACACAATATGACCTAGTAATAAATGCAGTGGTTTTGACTTATGTATCCAATATAGTATATGAACAGAAATGAGGAGTCATGGAAGACTAAGTAAGAAAGGATGCTTAGGAATTACCTGGACAAGGTGGGAGATAGGATGGGAATAGAAACTCTTCCAGACTGATGGATACATGGCCTGAAGAAAGGAAACTAAGGTAAGGAAAAGCTTGCTGTGCAAATAAGTACAAGCAATTTATCACGGCCACAAAACAAATGATAAGGCAGAGGGAGTGATGAAAGGCAACTAGAGAGATAAAGCAGGAAAACACTGAAGGACTTTTATTCATATCCCTAATCTTTGCAAATAAATTTCATATTCTCAGGAGCAGGGACAATATCTAACATAAGCCATGTCTATGACACAGAAGTTATCTTCAGTGTTTACATAAACTCAGTGCAACTTAATTGATGAAATGATTTTCACCATGACTAGGGTGGATATATATTGGATATATATTGATTGATTGGTATGTCAGATGTTATGTTTGAGTGATTTTTAGAAAAAATTACCACTTTTCTATAAGAGAAACAGTTTCCCCCATATGAGGCCTTGGGGAGCAATAGCATGTTATCCTGCCTCATTTCACCACCTATATGCTGAAGTCACCATGAAATAACTGCTCTGCTTCAGCTTGAGCTTCTCAGGTGGAACAGTGGTGAAGAATCCACCTGCCAATCCAGGAGACCCAAGAGACATGGGTTTGATCCCCATGTCAGAAAGATTCCCCTGGAGTAGGAACAGCAATCCGCTCCAGTATTCTTGCCTGGAAAATTCCATGGACAGAGGAGTCAGGCGGGCTACAGTCCATGTGGGGTCCAAAGAGTAGGACATGACTGAGCACGTGCACACACACACACACACACACACACACATAGAGCTTCAGCTCACTTCGCCTGATCTTGGCAGCTTTAAATTCTAACAAATTCATAGCAAATGCCTGGGAATCCAAATTGCAAACCAATCATTATGCTTCAAATAGGAATATATATTCTAGAAAAGGAAATCTAACATAGCTTCACTGACCTTTACAAAAGTCAGATTGGGATTTCCCTTGGATTGAGATAGGTGGTCTGAAAATAAAGGCATCTAAAAAATCATAGTCAAAAGAAAAGATTGCTACTGGTGCCCTGGCTTAAATAAAGCGGTTGGTTACTACATTCCTTCTCGATCACCTCAGGCTCTTGTAGTACCAGGAGTTTTATCATTTTCAGCTGCTAAAAGATAAATAAGGACATAACGTGCTATAATTTCATTTAACTAGGTAACAATGTTCTAAATAAGTTTGAATGTTTGCCAATAGCTGCAAGAGACTTAGTGACTAAACAAAAACCAATGTACATGTATATGAATTAAAAGCAAAAATAAATGTTATTAAGTAAAAATTAATACAGAAGAAATACAGAGGCTATTTCCTCAAAAGTGAGGCTCTGTATGGTCACAGAATAAAATATGAATAAAAGGGGGTATGGGAAAGAAGAAAAGAGTACAAAAATAAATCAAATATTAAATAATTTGTATGCAAACAACAAATAGAGTTGAGTATATTATTTTCTCAGGAGATTCTTTTGCTTAATTATTGAATTTTGCTGTCTATGAATCCAGGTGAAATTCTCATTCTCCAGCATTTGCATGGTGAAGCCTTTTCAATAATAAAAGAAAGAGGCAAATCATTATGCAAGTCCCTGGTGGCTCAGATGGCAAACAATTTGCCTGCAATGTGGGAGACCTGGGTTTGATCCCTGGCTTGGGAAGATCCCCTCGAGGAGGGTATAGCAACCCAGTCCAGTATTCTTGTCTGGAGAATCCCCATGGACAGAGGAGCCTGATGGGCTACAGTCCATGGAGTTACAAAGAGTGCAACATGACTGAACAATTAAGCACAGCACAACATAAGACAGAGGAATGCAAAATAAAGAATACACGGAAATGTAAGGCCAAAGATCTAAATTGATGCCATCATTCACTTGCTCTTTCACTTCTCACTTCTGTGCCTCAGTTTTCTTTGCCTTTTCTGAAAAGTGGGGGCATAATAATACCTCTCTTGCTTTCTTCACAGAGCTGTGGAGCAAAGGAGATCTTGAGTGTAGGTCAATCATCTCCAATTCTTAAAGAGCTATGTAAATATCACTGACTTAGAAAAGTTATTTAATGCTGATAAGCCCCCAAGTACTCATGTATCAGACAAAGCTGTTGCTGGCCTGCTTACTTGCAAAGTGACCTTGTAAATGTCAAGTAAGGTAAAGTGAAGTCGCTCAGTCATGTCCAACATTCACCACCCCATGGACTGCAGCCTACCAGGTTCCTCTGTCCATGGGACTTTCCAGACAAGAGTACTAGAGTGGGTTGCCATTGCCTTCTCCAAGTAAGGTAGTTGAAGCACAATTCTTTGAAGTGTAAGTTATCATCAAGCAGAAGGCTTTCAAATCTCTTCAAACAACTATGTGGAGGAAAAGATTATGGTTGACTAGAAATGGTAAAACTTTAGATGCATTTCATAATCTTAGGAAATAAGGCTGATATGTATAAAAAAAACCTGCTGATGTTAAAATTTTCACCTCTCAGAGAGAAAAATAGATGAGCAGAAAATTCCACTATCAAAATTCTAGAACATTAACTACCAATACTATTACAAGTGGTTAGGAAATAGTAAATTAAACTTCGTAACACTTTCCCAAAGGAAGTGGAAATACGCAGTCATTTCTTTGAGTTTAAATTGGACTGGGAACGGTAGGCCCGCATGCATTATGGAGAAGCAAGGCTTCAGTGGGAGCAAAATGAACCAAATGACATTGCAGATCTTTTCCATATTTAATATTTGACAGGCAAATACATTTGCGTGAATGCAGTAATGTGCTGGGGAAGTCATCACCATGGGAATGCTCAGTCAAAGCTTTAATACTTTTAATAAGCATAATACTCTGAGAGCATAGTTTTTCTTCAAGTGCAACTCATTCAAGTTTGAGGGAACTGCTGAAGTGTCACACTATATAAAATCCAGAACGACAGCCTGATGTAAACAAAAGCAATCCTTCTATATTTTGTGCTGCTTTGAACAAAGACAGGGAATGTGGGGTAGGCAATGGGATTTAGGATACCCTCAAGGCAATGGTAATCAGTCAAAATCCTTGCCATATGACGAAGATAGGGTAGATAGGAGATGGCGATATTTTTAAATACAGGACAACAATAACTAAAACTACATAGTAATCCAACATACACCAAAAAAGAAAAAAAAAATGATGGAGCTTTGTTCAATGGTGAAGTTAATTTGGAGAACTGGACGTATACGTCATAGCTCCTAAAAACAACTGTGTTAATGATTTGTCATAAAATAAATTGACCTCTCTCTGATTTTGCCCCAGTTTTATACTTCTGAGTCGGGGTTGGGGAAGCAATTTTAGCAGGGATATTTGGCTTATTTAAACTGTCATGATAGAAGGAGGATGATGCTCCTGGCATCTAGTGGATAGAGGCCAAGGATGCTGCTAAACGTCCTACAACACATAGAATATTCCCCCACAACAAAGAATTATCTGGCCCCAAAGTCAACAGTTTCAAGACTGAGAAACTAAGTTGAAAGTACCCCCAAAATTATAGTGTGGGATAAATAGAGACAGTCGTTCTCAGAATGAAAAACATGAAAATATGTTATTAATATTATTGTTCTTGCTTCTCTTCTGGGTTTTGTTTTAATTATAAGTGAAGTGAAGTCGCTCAGTCGTGTCCGACTCTTTATGGCCCCATGGACTGTAACCTACTAGGCTCCTCTGCCTATGGGATGTTCCAGGCAAGAATACTGGAGTGGGTTACCATTTCCTTCTCCAGGATATATTCCCTACCCAAGGATTGAACCCAGGTCTGGCAGATGCTTTACCATCTGAGCTGGCACATGGCAAAAAAAAAAAAAAAAAGATTCATTTGTATAATAGTCATAATGCTTTTTCAGTAGTTTTTGTTCCCAATTAATTAGCATTTAGTGGCTTTCTTGTAATGAATGCCCAAAACACACAATCTTCCTAAACTTTCAAAGGAAGTTACAAAATACAATGAGATTATTAAACTTTTCTGAAAATTTTTGTAGGAGATAAATTAAGATTTTTCTTCTTCAGGGATGTTATCTATAAACATTCCTTGGAAGTCTGAAATAAATTGAAAAGCATATAAGCACAATTCTGGGGGCTCACTGTGCTCATAATGCTGAAAATAGAATGTGAGTGCCAGAGAGTTCATCTCTGAATGTGTCAGTGAGATGAGGCAGCTAAGAGTCAAGGTTATGTCATGAATCAGATCTAAATCTCAGGTCTCCTGATGCTGTTTCTAAGCTGATTACTGTTCATCATAAACATAAAACAGCCTGCTGCTGCTAAGTCGCTTCAGTCGTGTCCGACTCTGTGCGACCCCATAGACGGCAGCCCACCAGGCTCCCCCATCCCTGGGATTCTCCAGGCAAGAACACTGGAGTGGGTTGCCATTTCCTGTGAAAAGTGAAAGTGAAGTCGCTCAGTCGTGTCTGACTCTTACCGACCCCATGGACTGCAGCCTTCCAGGCTCCTCCGTCCATGGGATTTTCCAGGCAAGAGTACTGGAGTGAGGTGCCATCTGCATGACTAATAAATCATTCTAAAACAAGAACTGAATTTGTATTGTCAAAAACTTAGAATGATATTATATGAACAATATCAGAATCGGGGTACATATTACAAAGCATTCCATTGCTTCTTGTAACTAAAGTTTATCTGATTCACCACATACAGAAATTTTTAAAAAATGAAGTGTAATTTATCAGTAATTATATAGGATTAAATTTGTTGTGACAATTCTAAAAACTTTATTTTATAATCTCTGTTGTCATTTATTTTAAAAAAGTGAAAAAAGCAATAATCTAGATGTAGTTCATAGATTTTCTATCATGGCTATCATGTTTTTAATACATCATGGCTATTTTCTATCATGTTTTACAGACTGTTGGTTTGAATTATTTGCTTGCTACATGTAAAAATGAAATATTCAGATGGAAGGCAGGAAGAGCTTAAAATAAGACATTTTTACTAGATTTGTGTTTTTTAGTTTGGCTACTGCCAATGGGGCCAAAGTTGGGGGAGACCCAGGCCAAGAACAACTTCTATATATCCACAGATTTATCTTTCAGCCAAAATTAAAACATGGAGTACTGGAAGCAGCACAGAACTAGAAGCCATGATAGCAGATTCTCCTGCTCACATTGGCTGTTTCTAAGATGTTAAGAAAATTACTCGACCTCACTGATTCTTCACTCACCTAACCGTAAATTGTGGAAAGTACAAAATCTCTCCCAAAGTCTGAACTTTTACAATTTTATGAAACTTTAATCTCAAAAATCTTTTAATCTGCATGTAGGATATTTGCTGCTATTTAAAGGTCTATCTAGTCAAGGCTATGGTTTTTCCAGTGGTCATGTATGGATGTGAGAGTTGGACTGTGAAGAAAGCTGAGTGCAGAAGAATTGATGCTTTTGAACTGTGGTGTTGGAGAAGACTCTTGAGAGTCCCTTGGACTGCAAGGAGATCCAACCAGTCCATTCTGAAGGAAATCAACCCTGGGATTTCTTTGGAATTAATGATGCTAAAACTGAAACTCCAGTACTTTGGCCACCTCATGCGAAGAGTTGACTCATTGGAAAAGACTCTGATGCTGGGAGGGATTGGGGGCAGGAGGAGAAGGGGATGACCGAGGATGAGATGGCTGGATGGCATCACTGACTCGATGGACGTGAGTCTGAGTGAACTCCAGGAGTTGGTGATGGACAGGGAGGCCTGGCGTGCTGTGATTCATGCGGTCACAAAGAGTCAGACACAACTGAGTGACTGAACTGAAGTAAATGGCTAAGTCATGTCCAACACTTTTTTGTCCCTATGGTGTTTAGCCCACCAGGCTCCACTGCCCATGAGATTTATCAGGCAAGATTACTGGAGTGGGTTGCTATTTCTTTCTCCAGGGGATCTTCTGGATCCAGGGATCCAACCATGTTTCCTGTTTGACAGGCAGATTCTTTACCAATAAGCCATCCAGAAAGCCTACATACAGGACACAGCAGTTTATAATTTTTCACAATTGTTTATCTCAGTAAGGGTGATTTGTTTTATAACAAAAAATACTAACTCAAACTCGCTGAAATTAATAAAGGGATTTATTGGCTTGTTTCCATAAAATCTCAGTCATTTCTTTCAGTTTGGTTCCACAGACTCAAATCTCATCCTCAGTATTTGGTTTCTCTCCATCTCTCAACTCTGCATTTCATATTTTGGAGATTTCCTATATTTTGTGACTAGTGGAAGTTGGAAAAAAATTAAATTGAGGCCAATTATGCTAAAGGATCTGTAGGATAACTTTTCTAAATGTGTTAGAGTTTTTAATTTTGTTGAGGTTGGAAGGGGTAAGGAAGAGAGATTTTTGTCAAGCACAAAGTAAGTAGCTGTTCAGGGGGTAAAATGTGCTAGGGAAAAATATTATAGAATAAAACAAATAGACAAACAGAAATACTTATGGGATTTAAAAGAAGATTCCTACAACCACTTTTTGATCTTATCTCTGGTAGAAAGGCCCAGAATGGAGCAGAGCTTACAAGGCAGCAGAGTTGAAGGAGTGTGTCTTATACATCTGTATAAAGATAAAACAGCATTTCCATGGGTATCAGCAAACCATGTCATCCCTCTGATCAAAAAACATCCAAGAGTTTCCCATACTAAAACCTAAGCATCTCCCCTACCTACTTCCTTCATCGTTACCCATCTGCTCTCAGGATAGCCAAACTTGGCATGTTTGGGCTCATCCTCTACAAGTTTTGCATGGGCAGTTCCTTCTCCCTGAAATGTGCTTTCCTCTCCTAACTGCATCACGACTAGCTTCTTTTCATCAGTAAGGGCTCACAGCAAACATCATTTCCTCAAGGAGGCGCTCCTTGAAACCATCGGGAGGAACCTATGCAACAGTTCCTTCCCATCACCTACCCTGCCTACTCTCCCACCCTCCCAGAAGCTGGCTTGCTACTTATCTTCTTGCCTCATTGTCTACCTCCACTTTCTAAGATGAGAGCTTTATGAGAGCAGGAGCTAAATGCCTGCTTTGGGGTATCCTTTAATACTCAGAAGAGTGCTTGGCACACAGCAGTAAATCCGTTGTTACTAGGGAAAAAAAAAATCCCTTCTAAAGGCTTTCCCTCCCATACCCCGTTTTTTGACTTAGACAACTATCACAGAAAGTCCTCTCGAAAACTGGGGACCCAAAGGAAAGAATTAGTCCATGAGAAATTGCCTTGTATAGGGTCCATTTCAAGTACTTTTACCACTTCATAATCACTTTTACTGAATGGGATTTAAATGGACTTTTAGAATAATGGTTCCAGTTATTTGCTAAAGTCACTTGCCATTAGTACCATAGAGAAAGAAAATTTAAAGATGTGACATAAATTCGATCATATTATTAATAAATTACTGTGGCTAGTCTTCCCAAGGTCTAAGTGTCCTTGGAGCAGCTTAAATAAATTTAGACATCTCAAACTCTTAGACATATAAATGATAATGAATGACACCTTACTTCCTTACAAGGAGTTTGATAAGTTTCAAAATCATAAATAACAACTGGAGTCAACAAATAAGATCATAACTGCTATTGCCAAAAGGCAGTGAGACAATCAACAAGGAGAATGCAACGGACTATATGAGAAAGAGAAAAAACTGAGAAGTACTGGATGCAGCTGGGTTTTACATGATTACCAATATTCATGACCTAGTTTCACAAACACAAAACAGTGATCTCTCAGTAGTCACAGGGGACTGGTTCCAGGATCTCAGCAAATACCAAAATCTGAGGATGCTCAAGTTCCCTATATAAAATTGTCCAGTATTTGTTAATAACCTACACACATCCTCCTGTAAATTTAAAATGCCCTCCTGTATATTTTATCTTCAGATTACTTATAATACCTAATACAATGAAAATGTTATATAAATAGCTTCCAGCATGCAACAAGTTCAAATTTTGCTTTCTGGAACTTTCTGGATTTTTAAATATTTTTCATCAACAGTTGGTTGACGTTGCAATGCAGAGTTCACATATAAGGAAGACAAACTGTGGAAAGGACACAGAGAAGGCAAAAATTCTACAAATCTGCATTTCTTTACCATTGTTTTAAAATCTGGGGAAACTGAGAATAAAAAATAGAAAAATGAAGAAAGCAAGAAGTTGTAGTGGATTAAAGGACAAGGGGAATGAGTATTACACCAAGGAAAATTTTTCAAAGAGGAGATAGAAAATGGTCTTAAGAGGCTTTCTTTCTTTCTTTTCTTTTTAAAAGGCTTTACAAAACATTCTTCCAAAAGAGGGAACACAAGGTGTGCATGTGTGTCTGTAAGTGAAAATACACGTGCAGGTGAAAGTGTGCAGATATGTGCAGTCACATGTTCAATGCAACAGTGAGGGTTCATCAGTGTCTCGAAATAGACTGTAGGAGGGACTTGGGTATAGGTTGCATTGTATTCAAACTTTATTTAATGATGACATTGAATTTTGAATTTCATATAATTTTTATGTCATAAAATATTAATCTCTAGATGTTCTTCAACCATTTAAACATATTAGAATCATTCTCAGATTGTGATACAAACAAAAACAGGTGGACGGGGCCCCACATAAAGCTTCTTCTATAAAGCAATAACATTCCATAACCTACAAGTACGAACTTCAAAGGATCACAAAGAGGCAAAGCACAATGGGCATTGAGAACAACAAGGAAAGACTAAGTTCTTATTACTATCGCCAACAAACAGGAAATGCTACTTTTAAATTTGGTATTTCCTTCTGTACTTTTTAAAAATTCCTTTCAGAATTTATTCATTTGAATGTACACTGATTGTTCCATTATGGCATTTCTTCACTGAAGTGATTTTATTTTTTAACTGAGGCAAAAAAAAAAAAAAAAATACATTTGGCTATTTACTAACCGTAACATATACAACCATTGAAAGGTCTATGGCACCTAAAGAAATTGACTAGTTTTTATCCCAAAATGTTATGATACCTCAATGTCATTGAAAAAATGCCAGATATTTTAAGGGATTTATTTTCCTTTCAGAGTACATTAACTAGATTTCTATGTAATGTTGGACATATCATCTGTGCCTCCCTTAAAGGGAAGTACACACGTGATTGACTTCCACCTCCTTGGCACTGTGGCTGGAAAGGAGATCAAGCAAGGCTGGGACTCTTTGGGATCAGCCAAACCTGGGTCCTGCTACATGGGGAACATGTGTTTCCCTGGGCTAAGCACAGTATTAGTTTTCTCTCTGCTGAAAATTAGGCCTTAGTTCCCTCATCTCCAAAGTAGAAAAAGAAATTTCTATTTCCCAGGGGAAATGAGAGGTTTAAATAAAGTTAAATGGAATGAGAAAGTATATGTAATATTCAAATTGCTATTACAATGTGTATAATCCATTATTATTCATCATATAGCCTCTGTGATACAAGTAGGAACAGGTACAGCTTAACCCAAAAGCCTAGAAGTTGGTTGAGATTGGTTCTATACTTAAAATAAAACTCATTTCCAGAATTTGTTGCAAACAAAGAAGCGATCCTGTCACAAATGTACTGAGACAGAAAAACATGGAAGGCAAAAAAGACATTTTTCCCTTAATATTGTTATTGGCTCATCTGATCTTAAAAACTGTATTTGTGCTTAAAAATTCATGGTTAATTGATAGTGTGAGATACAAGTGGGGTTTCCATTGCTCAAGAGAACAAGCACAATGCAAATCCTAAGGTCTGTTTTGCATAGTTCAAAATGAATGATGATAGTATGGTCCATTCAAAAATGTGAAAGAGAAGTAGGGAGGGGTGAGGAGAGAATAAAAATATATCTTTCTAATTAGGTTTCAAGTATCCTTATTCCCAAATAGAGCAGTATTTTTGCCAGAACTCCAGGTCATTGAGAAGTTGGGATGGCACTAACACTTATATAAAATATGGCCACTTCTGAACTATATCTTATAGGAAATTAATAGATCTGAAAACTATTGAAGTGTCAGCTACAACAAGGCAAAACATATCAAAATGAAAATCCTCCTTTTAGCAGAAAAACCAACACAACTTTTAACTGCAAAAAGCAGTATTTGGTGAGTTTTCTAACTTTTTTTAAGATGCCATCAGTATTTCAAGAACAGATTTCTTTTTTATAATAAAGAAACGTTATCTGCTACATCACTTTCCAGTCTTTCTGATAGGCATATACCAATGTCAGGAGGAGACAGAAAAGTTGAATATATAATATCTCATTATAGACTATCCACTTTTTAAACCTCCAGGCTGGCAATATGTATTTAAATAATGTCATAAAACCTCTTGGTACATAATGATGTAATAAATATGAGAACGCCTCTAAGGCTAACTAACTTATTTTCCCAATTGTTAAGTTACTCCCTGCTATGATCCTATTACCAAGTGAAATTTTAGGGATATTCCTTTGGGCAAAAGAAATAGTGATAGGGATAAATATTACTAATTCTAGCTGGAATGATAACAGCCTCTTAATCATGTAAAGTGTTCTTTGTGGGTCAGATTTCTCTCTGCTTAAGTCAATTCAACTACAAATTCTCAGTGATTTTTAACATTCAACTTTCCAACACAGTTATAACTGTTAGAAAACTTGAGATTTCATTCACTGATTCACTACATTTAGAAAAGAAATTATGTGTAAAATAAAGAATGCCACATATATAAACATCAGAATGCAGAAACTTAACTTCATTAGTCAGACAGAAATTTGAGGAAATGGTATTGGAATATGGAAAAAATAGATGTTAGGAAAATAGATGTGTATACAGACACACACACACATATTCTCCCAAATAAATTAGTGTTGAGAAAAAGTTAAGTATACAAATAACCATTCATAGAATGGATAGATTCCATGTGTATGTATATGTGTGTATATATGTGTGTGTGTGTGTGTGTATGTGTGTGTATATATATATATATATATAGAGAGAGAGAGAGAGAGAAAATGAGAATATAGGTTTATCAAATCCCATAAAACTACTTCAAAGGAGTAGTTTCAGAAAAAATGGCAAGAAGTAGTATATTCATAGCTGATAGCTTGGAATTGCAGTATTTCTAACCATCACAAGCTTTTAAAATGCCCAATAAGCTCCTCTATGAATTTCAATGAGTATAAATTAAAACATTAATTTTTTAAAGTTGCATTCCCAGGAAATGAAAAGACATTGTCCTGAGACCACCTATTTGAAGTACCTTTCAAAAGTTTATGAACAGATATTATTAGCAATAAATTAAACTGCACAAGAGAACTGCTTATAAAAACTCTGCTAATGTATCATGGATCTTTGGTTTCAATCACAACATAAACATTGCTAGACTGGCTCAAGTTAATGGTCATTTAAAATGATGTTTTTATCTCTATAAAATGTTTATTCTTTTAGAACCATAACACATTGTGGAGTTTCAGGTGACTATTTTGACTACCATTACAAGGAAATGAGTCTTCTGATATTGAAAAGTCTGCAAATAACAGCAGCAAAAAAAATTCCAGGGATATATAGAAGCCAGATCTGCCTTTTACTTATGTCTCTGAATGAGATCTTAATGATATTTTTTTAAATAACCACAACTTAGTATTTGTACACATTCTCTAAACAGATTCACATATCTTCTTAATGTAAAAGTCTTCCAGATGTGATGCCACATGCAGAAATGACTAGTAAGAACTGGGCTTTCCGTGTCTGGTGAGGTATTTTTCTCATAAGTGCCACAGGCAGCTACACTGAGAAACAATGTGATGCTTCTGTTCACACAGACGTTCCACTTCTGATAAGACTTTGTACTTTTGACATATTTAGCCAAGCACTTAATTTAGTCTCATAATGTGTGTGTTCTTAACCCTTCCATCTATCACCTACCTAAGAAACCTGCAGATGGCGTTAGATATGACATCTGAAATGCCTACAGCCTGATCGTTAAAAAAAAAATAACTTGCATTTCATGTGGGAGTGGAGTGTGTAGATTCTTGCTTAAGATTCATAATTCTCATCAGTATCACAAGTGTGTCACACTCAGAAGATAAAGATGTACTGAAGTAATAGAGGAAATGTCCAGAAGCAAAAAAAAAAAAAAAAAAAGTTCACCAAAGATACAAAATCTTCTGACAAAATGAAACTCTGAACTAACAAATAGATATGCATTGACATCAGGCCTTAAAATTTATATTACTGAGAGATAAAATGCAGGAGACAGAAACTTAGAGATAGGGCCATTGCATTAAATTCATGATTACACTAACTACTAATTGCTTCCCTGGTGGCTTGGATGGTAAAGCGTCTGCCTGCAATGCGAGAGACCTGGGTTTGATTCCTGGGTTGGGAAGATCCCCTGGAGAAGGAAATGGCAATCCACTCCAGCACTCTTGCCTGGAAAATCCCATAGATGGAGGAGCCTGATAGGCTACAGTCCATGGGGTCACCAAGAGTCGGACACGACTAAGCAACTTCACTTTACACTAACTACAGAGAAAAAGCACAAAAGACAAAGAAAAACATCCAAGAAACTCATCAAGGTTTGTGTTTCAAGCTATGAATTGATGTCTGAGAATATCAAGATATAAGGACACTGATAAAAGCACTGTTATTCTATTGGACCATTTTGTGAATTTCATTTGTTTTGAAATCAAATAAAATAGACTAGCTTGAGTAGCAGACTCTATACGCTACAGTTCACATGTATGTTATGTGTGTCCATATATGTATTGGTAGGTGGGTTTTTTACCATTAGCACCACCTGGGAAGCCCATACAGATATGTATGTATGTTTAAATATATGTATTATACATACACAAGCTTCCAATGTGGCTCAGTTGAAGAATCCGCCTGCCAAGGAGGAGACATTCAATCCCTGGTTTGGGAAGATCCCCTGGAGAAGGAAATGACAACGCTTGCCTAGGAAATCCCATGGAGAGAGGAGTCTAGTGGGCTATAGACCACAGTTTTGCAAAGAGTCAGACACAACTTAGCGACTAAACAACAATTATCCATACATACACATGCAATCACATATGCAATAAACTCTGGTCCATCTCTATTTCCAAAAAACTGTAGAAGTACAGTTTTTTTTAAATAAAACCAATACCTGTTCTTTCCCCAAATTTATTCATGCTACTGTGAACCAGGCCTCAGTCCAAGTGCTTTACATATTCTTCCAACAATATCTGATTTATACATTTACTACTAAATTTTACATATAAAATACTGCGGCATGAAGAGGTTCAGTACCCTGATGAGAATTATGGTTCTGTTTTGCAAAGAGTCAGACACAACTTAGCGACTAAACAACAATTATCCATACATACACATACAATCATATATGCAATAAACTCTGGTCCATCTCTATTTCCAAAAAATTGTAGAAGTACAGTTGTTTTTTTTTAATTAAACAAAACCAATACCTGTTCTTTCCCCAAATTTATTCATGCTACTGTGAACCAGGCCTCAGTCCAAGTGCTTTACATATTCTTCCAACAATATCTGATTTATACATTTACTACTAAATTTTACATATAAAATACTGCGGCATGAAGAGGTTCAGTACCCTGATGAGAATTATGGTTCTGAGGCTGAAAAAGCAACTATCTGAGCACCAGCAGTCTGACTCGGGTCTCTGTGTTTAACACTGAAGTACACAGGCTTTCAACCGAAGTGGAAGATGCAAGAAAGAGTAGGAACTAATTAAACCAGAAGAAGAATATATTTAGAATGATCTGAAGGCAGAAAATTCAGCTGATTCCAAATATTCCTCTCAAGCTTAAAATATGAAAGAAATAATTTTAAAAGAATATTGGATAATATACTATGATATGGTAGGTATATACAGATAATATTAATACCAGGATGGTTAAAGCTTTGGTAGATGATTATTTCTTTACTCAACAAATAAGAACTTCAGGTTTTAATCAACTAACTGTTCCTCTGTTGTGGTCTAAGGAAATCTAACAGGGTCATGATAAAATTATAGCCCAAAACCCATTCATAAAACATCAGCCACTCTTTTAAATCTCTTTTAATGACACAGTGGGCATCAAACCAAGTTACAGGCTTGAATTAGTGTCAGCATGGAAGACTATTCCAGGTTATCTCTATTCCACATCTTTATTAAACAAAGACCTATATCTTAGTGATCGACATTGGAAGCTGTCGATATTTCCTGCAGCAGTGCTGGAGAAGCTACAGTGAGTAAAGACAGTCAAAGAAGTTATGTGGCCAGGCTGAAGGTAACCATGTCAGAAGCAAGTTAGACACTTGGCAGTAACACACACAAGTCTGGGCAACCTTGGGCTTAGAGACCTTGAATAATGTCAGATAATGTACAGAAGGTTGGGAATTTTAAGCTAAACAGTCTATGAATGACCACAAAATCCCATTGAAAAGTTATGATGAAAAGAAACATTACATACAAAGACCCCTAGAATGTTATTTTACTTTCAGGATAAAAGTTTGACTTCAGATCGAATATCCAAATGGTAAGGAGGTTGTTAGGAAGTGTGACTCTACATGGTTTTGATGTTGGAAGTGACTTTTTTTTTTATTTTAAATGTGCAAATGTTCCTAATTTGATTATAACCATGAAAAGATATACCTTAGTTTAAATTGTACTTTTCAAACTTACAAAGACCAGAACTTAGAAACACTGTTTACCTAATTCTACACTTGTAATCTAGGATACATTATTATTTTGTGCTAGAGCAGAAGCCACATATACCTCAGGCCTTAATAACCCATGATGTAATGAATTAATTCAATTTTTCTATTTGTTATGTACTCTTTATGCCCCCTTATTATACTTTCCAGCTTTTTATTAATATCTTTATTGAGTTATAAATGGCATAAAATAAAACACTCATCTTTAAATTATATAATATGATACATAAATTTCATATTATATGTAGAGAACAACCAATTGTTCCAGCTCTATTTGTTGATGTGATTATCCTTTATCAGCTGAATGTCTTGGCACTTTTTTGTCCACATACATATAGATCTATTTCTGTATTCTATTCTCTTCTGTTGATCTATTTTTCTAACTCTAACACCACACTATCTTAATTAATAGGGATCACATTGAATCTGAAGAGTGCCTTGAGTAGTATCATGATTCTGATTATATTGCTTCTTCCAATCCATTATGGAGAACAGAATGGAGGTTCCTTTAAAAACTAAATATACAACTACCATATGATCCAGCAATCCCAATTCCTGGACATATACCTGGCGAAAATCATAATTCAAAAAAGATGACACACCTCAGTGTTCACAGAGCACTATTTACTAGCCTAGTCTTAGAAGCAACCTAAATGTCCATCGACAGAAGAACAGATAAAGAAGATGCAGTCCATGTACACAGCGGAGTATTACTCAGACATGTAAAAGAATGAAAACTGCCACTTGCAGTAACATGGATGGTCCTTGAGGTTACGATATTAAGTGAAGTAAATCAGACAGAGAAAAACAAGTACTAGATGATATCACTTATATATGGAATCTTAGAAAATGCTACAAATGAACTTATTCACAAAACAGAAAGAGTATCACAGACTACAGAACAAATTTATGGTGACCAAAGGAAAAATGTCAGGGGAGGGATAAGTTAGGAGATTGGGATTAACATGCACAAACTACAATATAAAAAGTAGATGATCAACATGGACCTGACACATAGCACAGGGAACTCTACTCAATATTCTGGAATAATCTATATGGGAAATGAATCTAAAAAAGAAAGGATATAACGGAATCATTTTGCTGTACCCTGAAACTAATGCAAAAATAATATAAAATTATAATTAAATTTAAAATGAAAATATACTCTGTATGACACAGTGAAAGTGAAAGTCCCTCAGTGGTATTCGACTCTTTGTGACCCCATGGACCACAGCCTGCCAGGCTCCTATATCCATGGGACTCTCCAGACCAGAATACTGGAGTGGGTAGCTGTTCCCTTCTCCAGGGGATCTTCCCAACCCAGGGATAAACCCAGGTCTCCCTCATTGCAGGCAAATTCTCTACCAGCTAACCTACCATAGAAAACTAACCAATCTAATCACATGGACCACAGCCTTGTCTAACAATGAAACTATGAGCCATGCCATGAAGGACCACCCAAAAAGGATGGGACATGCTGGAGAGTTCTGACAAAATGTGGTCCACTGGAGAAGGGAATGCAAACCACTTCACTATTCTTGCCTTGAGAACCTCATGAACAGCATGAAAAGGCAAAAAGATAGGACACTGAAAGATGAACTCCCTAGGTCTGTAAATGCCCAATAAGCTACTGGAGATCAGTGGAGAAATAACTCCAGAAAGAATAAAGAGATGGAGCAAAGCAAAAACAATCCCCAGCTGTGGATATGACTGGTGATAGAAGCAAGGTTCGATCCTGTAAAGAGCAATACTGCATAGGAAGTGGAATGTCAGGTCCATGAATCAAGGCAAATTGGAAGTGGCCAAACAGGAGATGGCAAGAGTGACATCTCTAGGAATCAGCTAAATAAAATGGACTGGAATGGGTGAATTTAACTCAAGTGACCATTATATCTACTACTGTGGGCAGGAATCCTAGAAGAATTGGATTAGCCATGACAGTCGACGAAAGAGTCCGAAATGCAGTTGCTGGATGCAATCTCAAAAACGACAGAATGATCTCTGTTTGTTTCCAAGGCAAACCATTCAATATCACAGTAATCCAAGTCTATGCCCCAACCAGTAATGCTGAAGAAGCTGAACAGTTCTGTGAAAACCTACAAGACCTTCTAGAACTAACATCCCCCAAAAGATGTCATTTTCATTATAGGGGACCGGAATGCAAAAGTAGGAAGTCAAGAAACACCTGGAGTAACAGGAATATTTGGCCTTGGAATACAGAACAAAGCAGGGAAAAGGCTAATAGAGTTTTGCCAAGAGAATGCACTGGTCATAACAAAGACTCTCTTCCAACAACACAAAAGAAGACTCTACACATGGACCAGATGGTCAACACTGGAATCAGATTGATATATTATTTGTATCCAAAGATGGCAAAGCTCTATATAGTCACCAAAAACAAGACCAAGAGCTGACTGTGTCTCAGATCATGTATTCATGGCCAAATTCAGACTTAAATTGAAGAAAGTAGAGAAAACCACTAGACCATTCAAGGACGACTTAAATCAAGTCCCTAATGATTATGGAGTGGAAGTGAGAAATAGATTTAAGGGACTAGATTTGATAGACCTAGAGTGCATGATAAACCATGGACGGAGGTTCATGACATTGTACAGGAGATGGAGCAAGACCATCTCCAAGAAAAAGAAATGTAATTAAGCAAAATGGTTCCCTGAGGAGGCCTTGCAAACGGCTGTGAAAAGAAGAGAAGTGAAAAGCAAAGGAGAAAAGGAAAGATATACCCCTTTGAACACAGAGTTCCAAAGAATAGCAAGAAGAGATAAGAAAGCCTTCCTCAGCGATTGATGCAAAGAAATAGAGGAAAACAATTGAATGGGAAAGATTAGAGACCTCTTCAAGAAAATCAGAAATACCAAGGAAACATTTCATGCAAAGATAGGCTCAATAAACGATAGAAATGGTATGGTCCTAACAAAAGCAGAAGATATTAGGAAGAGGTGGCAAGAATACACAGAAGAACTATACAAAAAAGATCTTCACAACACAGATATTCATGATGGTGTGCTCACTGACCTAGAGTCAGACATCCTGAAATGTGAAGTCAAGTGGGCCTTAGGAAGCATCACTACGAACAAAGCTAGTGGAGGTGATGGAATTCCAGGTGAGCTAATTCAAATCCTGAAAGATGATGGTGTGAAAGTGCTGCACTCAATATGCCAGCCAATTTAGAAAACTCAGCAGTGGCCACAGTACTGGAAAAGGTCAGTTTTTATTCCAATCCCAAAGAAAGGCAATGCCAAAGAATGCTCAAACTACCACACAATTGCACTCATCTCATGCTAGCAAAGTAATGCTCAAAATTCTCCAAGCCAGGCTTCAGCAGTATGTGAACTATGAACTTCTAGATGTTCAGCTAGACTTAGAAAAGGCAGAGGAACCAGAGATCAAATTGCCAACATCCAGTGGATCATCAACAAACCAAGAGAGTTCCAGAAAAACCTCTGTTTCTGCTTTATTGACTATGCCAAAGCCTCTGGCTGTGTGGATCACAACAAACTCTGGAAAATGCTTAAAGAGATGGGAATACCAGACCACATGACCTGCTTCTTGAGAAATCTGTATGTAGGTCTGGAAGCAACAGTTAGAACTGGACATGAAACAACAGACTGGTTCCAAATAGCTAAAGGAGTATGTCAAGGCTGTGTATTGTCCCCCTGCTTATTTAACTTATATGCAGGGTACATCATGAGAAATGCTGGGCCGGATGAAGTACAAGCTGGAATCAAGATTGCCGGCAGAAATATCAACAACCTCACATATGCAGATGACACCATTCTTATGGGAGAAAGTGCAGAAGAGCTAAAAAGCCTCTTGATGACAGTGAAAGAGGAGAATGAAAAAGTTGGCTTAAAACTCAACATTCAGAAAACTAAAATCATGGCATTGCGTCCCATCACTTCATGGCAAATAGATGGAGAAACAGTGGAGAGAGTGATAGAATTTATTTTGGGGGGGCTCCAAAATCACTGCAGATGGTGACTGCAGCCATGAATTTAAAATACACTTACTCCTTGGGAGAAAAGTTATGACTAACCTAGGCAGCATTTTAAAAAACTGAGATGTCACTTTGCCAACAAAGGTCCATCTAGTTAAATCTATGGTTTTTCCAGTAGTCATCTATAGATGTAAGAGTTGGACTATAAAGAAAGCTGAATGCCAGAGAATTGATGCTTTTGAACTGTGGTGTTGGAGAAGACTCTTGAGAGTCCCTTGGACTGAAAGCAGATCCAATCAATCAACCCTAAAGGAAATAAGTCCTGAATATTCATTGGAAGGACTGATGTTGAAGCTGAAACTCCAATACTTTGGCTACTTGATGTGAAGAACTGGCTCATTTGAAAAGACCCTGATGCTGGGAAGATTGAAGGTGGGAGAGAAGGGGATGACAGAGGATGAGATGGTTGGATGGCATCACTGACTCAATGGACTTGAGTTTGAGTAAATTCTGGGAGTTGGTGATGGACAGGGAGGCCTCGGGTGCTACAGTCCATGGAGTTGCAAAGAATCAGATACTGAGCAACTGAATTGAACTGACTGAACCTACCAGGGAATTCGTTTAAATTTATTGAGATTTCTTTTATGGCCTCAAGTATGGTCTATTTTAGTAAATATTCTATGTATCTTGAAAATAATCTATATTCTACTGGTTTGAATGGATAATTCTATACAAGTGACTTAGATTAAGTTGGATGACAATGTCAATCAAGTCGTCTGAATCTTTACTATTTCTTTTTTTTTTTTTTTTGGTTCATAAGTTCACTTCAGTTCAGTCTCTCTGTCGTGTCCTACTCTTTGCGACTCCATGAATTGTAGCATGCCAGGCCTCCCTGTCCATCACCAACTCCTGGAGTTCACTCAGACTCACGTCCATTGAGACAGTGATACCATCTAGCCATCTCATCTTCTGTCGTCCCCTTCTTCTCCTGCCCCCAATCCCTCCCAGCATCAGAGTCTTTTCCAAGGAGTCAATTCTTCGCATGAGGTAGCCAAAGTACTGGAGTTTCAACTTTAGCATCATTCCTTCCAAAGAAATCCCAGGGCTGATCTCCTTCAGAATGGACTGGTTGGATCTGCTTTCAGTCCAAGGGACTCTCAAGAGTCTTCTCCAACACCACAGTTCAAAAGCACCAATTCTTTGGTGCTCAGCCAACTCTCACATCCATACATGACTATGGAAAAACCATAGCCTTGACTAGATGGATCTTATCTACCTATTATTGTGATGTGTGGAAATTTCCAAATATAATTTTAGATTTATTTATTGCTCCATCATATTTGTAAGCAAATTATGCTTCTCTTGATTTATTTTTCTTTTATTTTGTTCTTCTTTGTTCTTTTTAAGGATATTGATAGTATTAAATAGCACACATGGTTATACTGGTTTTTATATCAACCACATCTCTTTATCTAAGCAACTAGGTCTTTCTACATCTTGTTTGAAACAAAATACTTATTTTCTAAAATGGGCATCCCTCTCAACCACAAGCAACATAATCCTCCTGGACACAAATGTTTTCAAGCCACAAACATCTTTGACATGCTTTTATATAAAATGTATCTTCTCAGTTCAATCATTATTTACTTAGGGTATTGTGCTATCTGTGATGTTATCAGTATAGGACAGCAGTTTATATTGTGACATCTTTATTATGGTAAACCTCTTCATTGTCAAAAACAGTAACATGAATATCATCAGTGCTCATTGCAAGGTTCCTCATTGCCAAAAAGCAAAGATTAGACTCCAGACATTTTCAGATTCTAAACAAGTTGTCTTTTCTTGCTTTCTTTCTTTTACTCTTTCTCCCTCTATCCTTCTCCAATTCCTTTTTATTTCCTCTGTTCAGCAAATACTGACACTCTAAAACTCTCTGCTCTCATCAATTAATCTACTCAGTGTCCTAAGAAAATAGCTTATATTTTCTATTTGAACTATGTGATCCCACCTCTCTGTGAAAGTTCTACAAGATTGATTTTTAGCCCAGCTTCCAGATAAAGATTTTTTGTCTTCAAAGACATAGATTTCTCTTTCTGACCATATTATCTATGTGCATAAATACACTGAGAAGCAGTGGCTTTAAAAGGAAATAATACAGAAACTACTGCTGCCTCTATTAATTATGAGAGAATGGTCAATAATCTAACTTTTAAGTGATAGAAATAGTAAAGGAAAAGGCAGCTTGCTTCTCAGTGTAACAGTCTTCATGATAGCACTGGTAGAAAGGATAGTCTTTTTCTCTTAAAAACAATAATGAATTATAATTAATACATAAATAAATAGAACTTCCCACCATGCAGAATCCATATGAAAAGTGGGAGCTCACCAAAGCATAAATAGAAGAAAAGGTTCATTTTGCCTGTAGACGCCCACACAAAAAGGAAGAAAAGATTTGAAGCCACAGTAATGATGGAATGGTTCAGAGAATCAAGTGTGAAATTTGCAGTAGGTAGAACCAAGGCTTGAGAATTAAAAAAAAAAAACACTAGTTGGAAATAGATATTTTAAAATATAATATATACAGTTGACTGAATTAGTAGGAAAGATAAAAGACACATAGTAATAGGATAAAAGAAAATACCAATACTAAAAATATAGAAGAAAATGCTTAAAATCAGAATAATTACCCATGTCAAATTTAAGTGTTTAATATTTCCTATTTAAACAAAGAGTAAAATATTTCTTTAAAAATCCCTTGTTCATTATGAGTTTATATATAAGAGCATTATAGAGGTATTGCTCCTATCAATAAGATAAACTCACTATTTGATCATTTTATTACTGTACAATAAAGTTTGATTCATATTCACTAAGTCTATATCCACATTATATACAAAGCATAGAGAGAGGAGCTACAGAACGTGTGTCTAATGTGTGTCTAAAGAAGGATGAGCACAGTGCACTCTGGGTTATGTTCACATTCACAGTCTTATGTAATAATTGCATTTTAATGTTTTTATCTTCTCTTCCCAACCATATTTTCAACTCCATGAGGTCTGGGCCCTCTCTTAATGTATGTGTATCACATATAGTATCTAGCATATGTGTGTGTATGTGGATTCAGTGGTGTCTGACTCTTTGTGACCCTATGGAAACTGTAGCTTGCCAGGCTCCTCTATCCATGGGATTCTCCAGGCAAGAATACTGGTGCTGGGTGCCATTCCCTTCTCCAGGGGATCCTCCCAACCCAGGAATCAAACCTGGGTCTCCTGCATTGCAGGCAGATTCTTTACCACTAGCGCCACCTGGGAAGCCCAGTATCTAGCATAAGTGAAGTGAAGTCGCTCAGTCCTGTCCAACTCTTTGCAACCCCATGGACTACATGTAGCCTACCAGGCTCCTTTGTCCATGGGATTTTCCAGGCAATAGTACTGGACTGGATTGCCATTTCCTTCTCCAGGGGATCTTCCCGACCCAGGGACTGAACCCGGGTCTCCAGCATTGGGACAGACGCTTAACCGTCTGAGCCACCAGGGAAGTCCATATCTAGTATGGTATATATTAAATAAAGAGTTGTGAATGTATTCTGTGGTTGTTAGTCTTAGCTGCAGATGGTCATTCATGTCTTTCCCATTGACTCCAGCCTTTGGGAGTGCCAAGTATTTTTAAAATTATATCTTTGAATTAGAGACTATAATAGAAAAATTTCCTTTAGTAGAAAGGAAACTAATTCAAAAGATTGATCACTTTCAGGGAAAGTATACTCATGATAAAGAAATGATAAGATGTATGAGCAATCTACCCTATTTCAAAAAAAAATTCCATGTGTCTGCTGGTGTTAACTAACTACTGTGGATTTAGATAATCACTACAGACAACACTCACCATATATTACCTACTTAGAAAAAAAACCTGTAGACAGTATGACTGAAATGCAGTTAATACCTTCTATAAATGTTATTTTTATATCTGTGTAAAGTATTCCAGTTTATACAGTATTAATTAGTAGGGGATTTCAATTAACTTTCCACTTGTTATAATGTCAAAGTCACACAAACTAAAAGGGCTCTCATAGCTTTCTAAGAAACTTATAAAAGGTAGAAATAAGTTTTATAGAAACAGCAAAATCTCAAGCATATATTGGAAATAATAAGACAACTAACTGGAAAACATGTTGCTCAGTCGCCTAATTGTGTCCAGCTCTTCGCGACCCCATGAGCAGCACTGGAGCTTCCCTGGTGTCTCAAACTGTAAAGACTCTGCCTGCAATGCAGGAGATCTGGTTTTGATTCCTGGACGGGGAAGATCCTCTACCCACTGACTACCCACTCTAGTTCTCTTGCTGGAGAATTCCATGGACAGAGGAGCCTGGTGGGCTACAGTCCATGGGGTCACAAAGAGTCAGACTGACTGAGTGACTAACTGGAAAATATACTGAGTATTATGGAAAACTCAGCAGTGGCCACAGGACTGGAAAAGGTCAGTTTTCATTCCAATCTCAAAGAAAGGCAATGCCAAAGAATGCTCAACTAGCTCACAATTGCACTCATCTCACATGCTAGCAAAGTAATGCTCAAAATTTTCCAAGCCAGGCTTCAGCACTACGTGAACCATGAACTCCCTGATGTTCAAGCTGGTTTTAGAAAAGGCAGAGGAACCAGAGATCAAATTGCCAACATCCGCTGGATCATGGAAAAAGCAAGAGAGTTCCAGAAAAACATCTATTTCTGCTTTCTTGACTATGCCAAAGCCTTTGACTGTGTGGATCACAATAAACTGTGGAAAATTCTGAAAGAGATGGGAATACCAGAGCACCTGACCTGCCTCTTGTGAAACCTGTATGCAGGTCAGGAAGCAACCGTTAGAACTGGAAATGGAACAACAGACTGGTTCCAAATAGGAAAAGGAGTATTTCAAGGCTGTTTATTGTCACCCTGCTTATTTAATGTCTATGCAGAGTTCATTGTGAGAAATGTTGGACTGGAAGAAGCACAAGCTGGAATCAAGATTGCCGGGAGAAATATCAATAACCTCAGATATGCAGATGACACCACCCTTATGGCAGAAAGTGAAGAGGAACTAAAAAGCCTCTTGATGAAAGTGAAAATGAAGAGTGAAAAAGTTGGCTTAAAGCTCAACATTCAGAAAACGAAGATCATGGTATCTAGACCCATCACTTCATGGGAAATAGATGGGGAAACAGTGGAAACAGTGTCAGACTTTATTTTTGGGGGGCTCCAAAATCACTGCAGATGGTGACTGCAGCCATGAAATTAAAAGACACTCCTTGGAAGAAAATTTATGACCAATCTAGATAGCATATTCAAAAGCAGAGACATTACTTTGCCAACAAAGGTCTGTCTAGTCAAGGCTATGGTTTTTCCTGTGGTCATGTATGGATGTGAGAGTTGGACTGTGAAGAAAGCTGAGTGCCGAAGAATTGATGCTTTTGAACTGTGGTATTGGAGAAGACTCTTGAGAGTCCCTTGGACTGCAAGGAGATCCAACCAGTCTATTTTGAAGATCAGCCCTGGGATTTCTTTGGAAGGATGATGCTGAAGCTGAAACTCCAGTACTTTGGCCGCCTCATGTGAAGAGCTGACTCATTGGAAAAGACTCTGATGCTGGGAGGGATTGGGGGCAGGAGGAGAAGGGGACGACAGAGGATGAGATGGCTGGATGGCATCACTGACTCGATGGATGTGAGTCTGAGTGAACTCTGGGAGTTGGTGATGAACAGGGAGGCCTGGCATGCTGCGATTCATGAGGTCACAGAGTCAGACATGACTGAGCAACTGGACTGACTGACTGACTGATTGAACGTGAACTCTAGCAGGAACCTATATTGGAGGCCATTGTGTACCATACCTAAAACAGAACTATATTGATGTAACCATTATACAGAGGTATCTTAGTTTACAAGAGCTGCAGAATAAAATACCACAGATTGAGTAACTTAAACAATAGAACTATATTTTCTCAGTCCTGGGAGCTAGAGATCTAAACTCAAGGTGTCATTAGGTTTGTTTTCTTCTGAAGCTTCTCTTCTTGGCTGTAGAGGGCTTCTTCTCACTCTGCACAGAGACCTTATATAGACCTGAGGAAAAATATAGGAAGTAACAAGACCTCA
Source organism: Aepyceros melampus (assembly GCA_006408695.1). NCBI lineage: Eukaryota > Metazoa > Chordata > Mammalia > Artiodactyla > Bovidae > Aepyceros > Aepyceros melampus. The sequence continues at coordinate 125,657 of SJXQ01009813.1, read as the reverse complement.
GGCTTAGCATGACTAGGCTCTGTATCTCCTCAGATGGACCTAGAGTGACCGACGGGATTTCCTGTGCCTCAGTTAGGCATACACAGGAACATGATTCCTGTCAGACAAAAGGGGCCTTGACATAGCTGATATAGTCTCTGAGGACAGGAACAAGTGTTAACACAGCAGCAATTTCATGAGTTAACAACTAGACAAGATAATGAGTTTCAGCAAATGCCAGATAAAATGAGTGATCAGATAGTCCTCAGCCCTTAGCACCATAGAAACTCCCAGAAATTAACTGGAACACAGGGAAAGCTGAGAGAACCCAGAAGTGACTGAGTTTTAAGTATTGACATTAAGGTTCAAAATAAACATGATATAAATGGAAACAGTTAATTTTTTAATATCTGAGTTTATAACTACCTTAATGAGAACAAATATTTCTTCCTTATTATATCTCAACTCATTTATATTGTTACAAAAGTGTGGATTATACTGAAGTTATTGTTGGTTTGTAAATAAGAATTGAATTTAATTAATATATGCATGTGTCCTTATGCATGGACATTGCACAGTCATTTCAACACCTACTCTTTAAGATTTCTCAAGCTGGTAAAATATGGCTTCTTACGAATTAAGAGGTTTGCAAGTGTATTAACAACCATGGCCAATTAAAAGGCTAACCAGTATTTTGTTTTTAGTAACCAAATCAGAATTCGTAACATGTAAAATTTCACTATTCTATTGAGAAAGAAAAACACAATTTTGATATTTGAAATGCAACTATTAACACTTAAGAAGAAACCTAATAACACAGTATGCTATGCTCTTCCTCAATAAAGTAGTTATAAAAAATAAAGTCCTTGTATCTACCCTCTGAGATTAAGATCAACTGTAACAACACAGAATGGGAGAATTAGAAGGCCTCTTAGAAAACATCTGGTCAAATACTTTCATTAGCAGATGTGAGAATTGAGATTCAGAAACATTAAAAGATTTGTTTGGGTCAAGAACACTCGCTAGCAGACCCACTCTTCACACCCACTCCTTTTTCTGCATACCTTCTCAAAGTCAAAACTTCTTCAAAGTTTTCTTACTCTTCCCACAAAGGTAATGACATGATTGACACTGATTTTAACTATTTAACACTATTTGCATTTGTGAATGAGAAAACCAAGTCAAGACATTGGCTTATTGCAAAAGCTTAGCTTTCCTCTTTTGAAGAAATATTTTTCTAACTGATTAAAGTTTTGAATTCTTAACTGTTATCTATCACTAATAACACATTCTGCTGACAGAATGGTGGAATGGCATAGATTGTTTAAGACATAATAAACTGTGTAAAAAATCTTCCACAACAAAGTAAACTGAGTTGTTTTAAACATGTCAATATAGCTCCCAAAGTATTCACAATGAAATGAAAATTCTTTGAGAAGTGATTTTTTTCCTGAAGTTATTGCTGTGACAATTCTCTATATATTAACATATATTCAAAATATGTTTTTTATAATCAATATATATATGTTCAAAATATAATGAAATATAATTTGAGGTAAGAGCAAAATACCAATTTCTGTTACTTGTGGTACAAGGTTGGAAAAATTTTAAAATTTTGTTATGTGTTTGCACCAATCATTAGACTTGGAATTCTCTTTGTACTAGGTATGCTGGAAATGATGCTATTTCTTCAAATATTTACTATTTTCTATCTTGAAGAATACTATTAATCTTATTGTGCTTTGTCATACAACCTTTAAAAAAGGTATTAATAATTCTTGCCAAAATTCATCTTTTTCTTCTAGTTGTACATAAGGGAATTCAGGGTTAGCTACCAGCCATAGATAATCTGGAAACTTATTTTCAAAGACAGTTGTAGTGAATGAAAGTAGTACTGTTTTCTACCAACTGACACAAACCTCAAAGTGATTTATTTGACAGAATTATACATTCTCTGCAGTCAGATAATACAGGACTTGGAATATACAATTAGTCTCTTCAAGAAACTTTAGAGGATGCTTCACTGGTGGTAGACTGGATGGGAATTCACCTGCCAGTGCCGGGGACAGGGGTTTGATCCCTGATCAGGGAGGATTCCACGTGCCACGAAGCAGCTGATCCTATGCACCTCAACTGCTGCAGCCCATGTGCCTAGAGAGAAGCTCCCACTAATCACAACTAGAGAAAGTCTATGCAAAGACCCATTGCAGCTAAAAACAAATAATTTATCTAAAAAAGAAACTTTACTAAGATAAAGAACCCAAACACCCCCCTAACCTTTAGCTGCAGAAACTTAAAAAATAATTGAATATATGTATATATACACACATACATACATATATAAACTGTACATATATCATGAAGCACAAGCAATGTATAGACTTAAACACTTGACCCTTCCAACAGCATCCTTAGTATCTATCACTCACATCTTTCCATTCAATATGCTCTTGTCTTCCTTGTTTTTATGTTGCTTCTCTGTTCAACCCAATTTAAAATTATTTGGTGACTGTACTTTCTATAGTTATCACTTTGCCTATTTTCACTCTGCAGAATATTTGACTGATAGTGTTCTCTCTTTCTGACTGCCTCCCACCAATTCTACACTCAGCCACCTTTTCTGGGCTCATCTATCTTCACTTAGGTCACAACTTCCCTTACACCTTGTTGTTAGGGTACAGTACTGTCACAGCTGAAATATAGTCAACAGAGTTGTTTATATCCTCTAACTTGGGACTTACTAGCCACAAATCTTAGGCAAGGATGGTAGAAAACTCTCTGAAGATGCTCAGATGCTAAACAGTAAACATACATTACAAGCTGAGATTCACAATTAATTCAGGGAACGTCCAAAAACATATGAACTTAAAAACTATATCCGTGATTTCCCCTAAGAAGTTTCAAGCACCAGATTTTCTAATTCCCAAAAAGAAATGATGAAGGAAATAAATGAAAAGTAAACATTTGACCTGCATATTAAGTAAGAATTTATTGTCCCTAAGAGCTGCCCTTAGCATTGACATGTCAATATTATTCAAGAAGGTAGCTAGTCTGTTTTTAAAATGTCTAACTTTAAAAGTTGCTACTAGTGATTTTTTTTCCAGATAAAAAAAGTGGAGAAGTTGTTAATACTTATCAAAGCAAACAATCAAAAATCTCTCTTTTTCACACACACACACACACACACACACAGCCCATACCATAGCAAAACCCATTTGAATACACAGCTCTCCTTTGCCTACAAATACTATGACACGTTTCTGTGTATTCTTTTCTTCTGGAGCTCTGAAGTAGCATAATGAAAACCTTAAATCTTGCTTAAAATTGAACAACACATTTTCATGCTGAATGATTTTATTTTACATTTCCTCTGATACGAATAGAAAAGACATCTCACATTTAGTTTCCTATGCTAGACTGCACTGCAGATAAGCACATACTTTTAGAATGTGTCTATATGATAATAACAACTGTGGAAAGCAAAGGATTAGCCATATACTTGTTTCTTCCTATTTCTTCACTTTCTTTAAAATCCAGGCAGTCTCCCTTTGAGGCACCAAGAAAAGTTGGATGCTCAAGTAGAAAACTCTGGATAAATGTAAGGAGTCCTCCATATACTTCTCCGTTCTCCGTCTGAAATTCTCGAGACAGCAGAACTCTAGCTCCACACAGCAGGCCTGAGAACCACAAAGCTAGCAGGGTGCCGTGATCCACACCCCTCTCTCCTCCTGGTCCACTCATATCTTATTTTTCCTTCTGATGAGACAGAAATGAATTCCAATCTGTTTTAATTATTTCTGCTTCTATCAGTAGTAACCACCTGTAAACTCACCGTGGTTTCCACAATTGTCTCACCTTCCATCTTTCTTCTTAATCACTAGTGGCTTTTTCCCTTTGAGATTTTGGTTCCAAAAGTAACTCAAACCAGAGAAACCAGAGAATCTCTCTCATTTGACAATATCAAACAGATCAGTCCTCTAAGTTTTCAAGTTTGGCTTCCTGGCAGGTATTTTTGTTGTTTGGTTTTTGTCTTAACTATGAGTATTAAAGGTCTTTATTAAAGAAATCAATGAAAACAGCATCTTGGATTGGAAACTCCATTTACAGAGTGGGTTGTCAGTCCTGCACTGATGGGCTGTGCCCTGGCAATGCTGTCATTGTACACCATCACAAAATTGTGCTGGAATCTTCCAGGTCCACCTCAGAGTCTTTCTCTCACTGCTGTCTGGACTCCAGGCTGATGGGAACCCAGAGTCTTCCTGTTTCCACCTTTGTCCACCCATATTCTATACCCCAGTCTCTGAATCATCATTAAAAACCCAGTCACTTCTCTCAACCAAATCCACCAATGGCATCCCGTGCCACTCAAGGTGTTTAGCATTCTTATTGGCTTCTATTTTCTCTGCCTCCTGATATCTCTCTATTCATTCAAGTCCTATTGCTCTCTATTCATTCACTTCTTTCCTGTGACACTGGGTTCCTTAAATATATATCATATGCTATTTTTTAAACATATATCACAAATTCCTAATTGCCCTTTTCCCCACATCTCTCCATATATGTTTCTCCTATGTACTTCCTCCTCTTCCATTTCCCATCTTCATCTGCTGCCATGGTCCTTTCCCTCATTTCCCTCTCACAGTATCCTCAGACACCCAGTTAAGTTCTCCTTACAGCATTCTCCATTTCTGGGACAATGAATCTAACTTTCTCCCCTACTCCCAATTCTACCTCCTCAGGACCTTTCTTTAATTATATACATATAGATAATACCTTGGTAGTATAAGGACTTTATCCCTTATTTGATTTCTCTAATTTGAATCCCTACTGAAAGCACCTGTTCCACCAAACAGCAGATATTAAGACATCAGACCTTGTGGAGAGGAAGAGGGTCAAATGGAGGGTGTTGAGAAAAAAGTTACAATGTAGTACTTTTTTCTTTTAAAGTATTTTAAATGTCAATATTAGTACTTGACTCTTAAAGTCATTTATCCTTCACATCCTGTTATCAGGAATAGTACTCTTGTGTGCTTAACACTGGTTTCCCTTAGTAACAACATTGGAGCCTCAGAGAGATGTTTTTCAACATGTGTTGCCCATTTGCTTACTATCTTAATAACAGATGAAGCAGTGTGCCTAAATGACAAGAAGTGTCTAAATTGAAAAGGACACCACTTCCTAGTGTGGAGACAGCATGCACAATGCAAGTACTTAGGGAAAGGATAAATTAATGTCCTTGTCCAGTAATCCTCTCAGATGAATGCAGTATTTTCTTGGGCTCTGTACTGTTTCCCAGGTGTACAGAGTATCCGTTTCCTTTCTGCCCATTTTGTTCTAATTCTTTGCTTCCTAGATCCCTATAGTAGTCACAGTGGTCCCATATGGTAACTCAGTAATTTTTGCAATATTACTTCCTATTACTTTGAAACATTTAAGTATATAGATCAAGACATATCATTCATGAAGCTGAATATCAAATCTTTATGTAAGCAATTAAATGGATACTGCTGCTGCTGCTGCTAAGTCACTTCAGTCATGTCCGACTCTGTGCAACCCCACAGATGGCAAACTACAGGCTCCCTCGTCCCTGGGATTCTCCAGACAAGAACACTGGAGTGGGCTGCCATTTCCTTCTCCAATGCATGAAAGTGAAAAGTGAAAATGAAGTCGCTCAGTTGTGTCCAACCCTCAGCGACCTCATGGACTGCAGCCTACCAGGCTCCTCTGTCCATGGGATTTTCCAGGCAAGAGTATTGGAGTGGGGTGCCATTGCCTTCTCCTAAATAGATACTAAATAGTATAAAGTATGAAAAATTAAAATATTAAAAGATTTAGATAAAAGTTTAGTTTTATTTAGATAATTTCAGTTGATATGCATTATAGTTCATACTTTTTTTAAAAGTTACGTTGAAAGAAAAAACTTTAAGAAATCAAATAAAAAATAATTCTAACTTCTTAATGTTATATTTTCTTAAGTATACATTTTGATATGCTTTTAAATTTTGCTCACTTGAGTACAATTATGTTTTATATTTCAATCCTTTAAATCATTACTGTCAACAAAATATAAATTGGGTAAAAGTTTATTATTATAATTTCATTAAAATGACATGCAAACATTGCAAATTTAATGTATCACGTGTATGAACTGATTCATGTCTGTCCATATTTTATTAATATGGGTCATCCAATCACCAAAAGCCCCTCAAAATCTCAGAGAGATGAACAATGATAAGTAAATTCATCTACCTTTGATGTACTGCCAGGTTTTAATCATAGAAAAGGCATTGCTATACTATAAGCCCCAACTGCCAAAACATCCACTGAGAAGAAGCATCCACTTCAAAGACGACTATCTCAAGTAAACACACTGCCAGCCATACAGCTCCATAGAGAGCCAGGTTTCCTCCCTGTACAGAACCTCCTTTGTTTTAGACATCTTGGTTGATTTCAAATGAGATAATTTTTGTTCTTTTTTTGCATGCTTTAAATTCCAGCTCTTATGTTTTACATTCACCAATAAAGAGCAAGTCTGTGAAACTCTAGGCCCCCATTCTCTTTCCCTGTGCTAGCAGAAGCCCACTCATACTTTCTTCTATTCAGGACCTCACTGTGAGGCCCCAGATTTGCCGTGTAATTTCCAAATCCTGTAAGTAATAAACTTTAATTTTTTCAAAGTCTTCTGATGGTTATTGTGGAAGGGCATCAAGACATATCATTCATGAAGCAATTATAATATGAACTACAGGGTCAGTCCAATCACAGCACTGGCTATGTATAGGCTGAGACTGGCACAAAACAATAACCTCACACATAGTTTTAAAATTTGATGTTACGTGATTCCAACTATGTGAGTGTGTCTGAAGGTGTGAAGGTGGTTGTGATGGTTTCCTCGGTAAGTCATATGCAACTCTTGTGACCCCATGGATGGTAGCCTATCAGCCTCCTCTGTCCATGGGATTTCCCAGGCAAGAATACTGGAGTGGTTTGCCATTTCCTTCTCCAGGGGATTTTCCCAACCCAGGGATGGAACCCAGGTCTCCTGCATTGCACAGGGTCTCCTGCATTTTAGGCAGACACTTTACCAACTATGAGATATGCAGATGACCCACCGCTATGGCAGAAAGTGAAGAGGAACTAAAAAGCCTCTTGATGAAAGTAAAAGAGGAGAGTGAAAAAGTTGGCTTAAAGCTCAACATTCAGAAAACGAAGATCATGGCATCTGGTCCCATCACTTCATGGCAGATAGATGGGGAAACTGTGGAAACAGTGTCAGACTTGTGACTTAGCAGCAGCAGCAAAATCACTACAGACGGTAATTGCAGCCATGAAATTAAAAGACGCTTACTCCTTGGAAGGAAAGTTATGACCAACCTAGATAGCATATTAAAAAGCAGAGACATTACTTTGTCAACAAAGGTCCGTCTAGTCAAGGCTATGGTTTTTCCAGTAATCATGTATGGTTGTGAGAGTTGGACTGTGAAGAAAGCTGAGCACTGAAGAATTGATGCTTTTGAACTGTGGTGTTGGAGAGACTCTTGAGAGTCCCTTGGACTGCAAGGAGATCCAACCAGTCCATCCTAGAGGAGATCAGTCCTGAGTGTTCATTGGAAGGATGATGCTAAAGCTGAAACTCCAATACTCTGGCCACCTGATGCGAAGAGCTGACTCATTGGAAAAGACCCTGATGCTGGGAGGGATTTGGGGCAGGGAGAGAAGGGGACGACAGAGGATGAGATGGCTGGACAGCATCACCGACTCGATGGACATGAGTTTTGGTGAACTCCAGGAATTGGTGATGGACAGGGAGGCCTGGTGTGCTGCGATTCATGGGGTTGCAAATAGTCAGACATGACTGAGCAACTGAACTGAACTGAACCTACCAACTAAGCCCCCAGAGAATTTTTAAATTTTGATGTTATGTGAATCTAAGTATGTGAGTGTGTGTGAAGGTAGAGAACTAGAATATATTTAAGAGTTTGTTAGCTTGGTTTACAACATTTACATATTTAGACAAATGGAATGGGCGCCTCCATTTATCCATTGCCCTGATCCATTCAGATGTTAAGAGTGAGTTTTCTCCTCCCATCTATGTAAGAGAATAATAGCAAATGTGACCAAACCTAAAGTAATATTTTAAAAGTATAAAGACACACTATTTACAGAGAAAAAGAATCACATAATAGCACCATCACTAAACAAAAATGCCCATTCTGACAGCTCTTTCTTGTAAGAGAAGAATGAAGTCATAGACTTAAGGCAATCTCCCAAAAGGAGAGCAATCCTTAACCACACACAAAGCAATATAATTGTGAAGGTGCATTGACTATAACAGGCTTAGAAGGTGGCACTAGCGGTAAAGAAACCATCTGTCAATGCAGGAGACTTAAGAGACGCAAGTTTGATCCCTGAGTTGGGAAGATCCCCTGGAGAAGGGCATGGTAGCCTGGAGAATTCCATGGACAGAGTCTGGCAGTCTACAGTTCATAGGGCTCCAAAGAGCTGGACACAACTGAAGCAACTTAGCATACACACACTAACTATAACAGATTAATAAAATATTAGTATAGTCATGGACTGTGAAGAAGGCTGAGCGCCGAAAATTGATGCTTTTGAACTGTGGTGTTGGAGAAGACTCTTGAGAGTCCCTTGGACTGCAAGGAGATCCAACCAGTCCATTCTGAAGGAGATCAGCCCTGGGATTTCTTTGGAAGGAATGATGCTAAAGCTGAAGCTCCAGTACTTTGGCCACCTCATGTGAAGAGTTGACTCATTGGAAAAGACCCTGATGCTGGGAGGGATTGGGGGCAGGAGGAGAAGGGGACGACCGAGGATGAGATGGCTGGATGGCATCATGGACTCAATGGACGTGAGTCTGAGTGAACTCCGGGAGTTGGTGATGGACAGGGAGGCCTGGCGTGCTGCGATTCATGGGGTCGCAAAGAGTCAGACACGACTGAGCTACTGAACTGAACTGAACTGAACAGTATTTACTTCAAGTGTTTGCTAATGTAGTAGTGTATCCTGTAGTTGAATGACATTTCCCTCTCTTGTGCTTTAACACACCCAAAGGCAGGTTATCCAGAGTTGCATTACATGACACCTTTACACCAACGACCTGGAATTAAAATACAAGTCCATTCTCTCTCTTCCTGACTCTTCATAGATTACAAACCTGGGCTCGTTCACATATCCAAAGCCAAGCTGGCCAGATACTAAGTGGTTCTCAACATCTGTTTATCTTACCTCCATTCTCCAAATTCATTCATTCACAAGGTCAAGTTACTACTTTCTAAAACTCTTTTATTTAGACCTTGCATCACAGCTTCTATAATAAAATTATCATTATTTTTGTCCAATTTGTCATAATATTCCCATATCTCATCTACTCTCTGTGGTTTTGCCTCCCTGAACTATTCACCAACTATCCTCCTTTTGCTGAGTAGTCCTGCTTAGGCATGGTTCCCATATCAGCAGCATAGCATCACTCAGAAATTTGTTAGACATGCAAATTCTTGGGTTCTACCCCAGTCCTACTGAGTCAGAAACTCTGGGGGTGGAGCCCAGCCATCTGTGTCCCAACAAGCCCTCCAAGTGATTACCATGTGTGCTAAAATTTGAAAACCAAAGTTTTAAAGTGATATTTTAAAAAGGCAAAACCAACCATGTCACTTGCCTGCTTGAAACTCTTTTAACAATTCCCTACCATATAAAGTCCAAGTTCTCAGGAGGATGTATAATGCCCTTGCCTGCTCTAGTTTTTCAGCCCTTCTCTTTCTACTTCCTCCCTCCCACCCAGTGTTTTAGTCATCTGAACATTCTGAAATATTCTAAATGCACTCTGCTTTTTATTCCTTTTCCTAGTGTACCTCTTCCCACACATAATTTATCCACCTGGAGGAGTTCTATTCATCTTTCCAGATCCAACTCAAATGTCCCCTTTTGTAGAATGATTTCTGAGGGCTAATTTCAATAACTTACTTACAGCCTATTTCAATTCTTTCAGGCCCACCTACATAGTTTTCCTGAATTAACATTTTTAGATATCCAGCTCTTAAGAAAGAAATGAAGTCTGTTTACTGGGTGCACAGAGACAAAGGTAGAGATAATAATGACATTGCTTATTTCATCTCCTTTGCTCCCACTCTGATTAAAGAGTTAGCAATTGTCACCATCTATGGGAAGAGTTGGAGCTCCTTGAGGAGGCTGGTGGCTTCTCCTACATTTGCAGGGCCCACAAGAGTCCAAGTGGAGGCCCATATATCACATGTCTCAATATTTAAAAGTCACAAATAAAACTAAGAGTCTCAGTGAAACATGTTCTATCATTAAATTACCTTAAAAATATTATTTCTTTTGACAAATCAAAAGTATGTGTAAAGCAATGATTTTTAGATGCCTAAAACTGGCAAAAGCTCAGACACTGAATTTAATATTTACAAACCTGAGTGTTCTGTTGGTGAGATGGCAATGTTTATTTAGCAATAAAATAAACCGAATAGTACATAAACTCATATGTATACTCCATAACATTTATGTTCCTTGCCTTTATGAAAATATTAGGGCTTCCCTGGTAGCTCAGACGGTAAAGCGTCTGCCCTCAATGCAGGAGACCCGGGTTCGATTCCTGGGTCGGGAAGATCCCCTGGAGAAGGAAATGGCAATCCACTCCAGCACACTTGCCTGGAAAATCAACATGAACAAAGGAGCCTGATAGGCTACAGTCCATGGGGTCGCAAAGAGTTGGGACACGACTGAGCGACTTGACTTTACTATGAAAATATTATAATGTATTGCTTTAATCAAGATTTCCTACTGATTTGTGCCTTATTGACAGTGATGATCCAAAGGATTTAAAATAAAATGCAATTTTAATTAATGGCAAAAATACAAGTGTATGTTATCAAAGATTAACTCAATATAAATACACAAACATAAAATTACTTTTGTTTTAAAATTCCTCTTACTTGAAAATTCAAAATTGCCTATTAAAGTAAAAAATATGCATATAATACCAAATTTTAATTTTATATTTCATTAAAGTTGATATTTTCATTTTTTAAATCTTTAAGTCTCATTGCTTATATATGCCAATATAAAAAATTGATAGCACGTTTCATTCACATCTTCTCTAGTTCAACACATGTACAAAGAGAAATATGAATGGGGTTTAATAATGCAATATGCATCTTAGTCACCATGTGAAAATACTATGAAAATTTATCTGTACTTTCAAATCCACTAAGGAAACATGAATAGAAGAAAAATGATGCGCAACTCTACTTGCAGAAATGATTCTTAGCTATGTAAGGATTTTGTGCATTTATCCCCAAAGAAAGAAGCTAAAAGCATATCATTTCTTTTACACTGTTTAAATCTACTCCTCACTCCCTCATACTCCAAAGCAAGGTGTTTGTCTCCAAAGTGAAGAGGAGCTAAAGAGCCTCTTGTTGAAAGTGAAAGAGGAGAGTGAAAAAGTTGGCTTAAAGCTCAACATTCATTAAGTCCTACTAATCATGAAGTAGATGCTTACAGTTACAGATTGGATTGAGCCAGTTCTAAACATCAGATACCAAGTGAGTGTCTGTGATACATGGGGCCCACTAACACATGGGGCCATAACACATACCCCCTTTTCCTTGGTTCTAAGTTCCTTAATTCCTCATCCTAGCTAGAACCAGAAGATTAGGGCTGAGTTTTAAGGTACTGTCCTAAAGGAATAATACCAATACATCTAGGAGTTAGAATTTTTATACATTTGTAGTATTTCATCCAGCTTTGGCCCATCAGAGAAAAAAAAAAAACTTTTATCTTCTATTCACTTCCATCTCTAAAGACTGTTATATAAAAAGAAATCTCAATTTGGTCTTAGCTGTTTTCTAACTGGAGATGGAGAAAATAGATCTCATTATATTCCAAGAGATTTATATTTAATGTTTTATATTTAATAAAACATGTCCATGTTTAGTAAAACAGCATAGTTTTGTGATTGAGTTCCTTGGTACAGTTATATTTGATTTATTATGTTCAAGACAAAAAGTAGCTACTGTGCATCATCACTACATGAACTTTTGTATCTCTGTGGCCGTAGAAATGAAGAGAATGTAAAAGGGATACAGAAATTTATAGGGAAATATTTTCATATATAAGCAGTGTGATGGTTAATTTCATATAACCACTTGGGTACGCTATGGTGCCCAGTCATTGGTCAAGCAATTGTCTTGATGTTACTATAAAGTTATTTTTCATAAATATGATTAACACTTATAATCAGTTGATTGTAAGTAAAGGAGATTACCCTCAATAATGTGGGTGGGCCCCATCCCATTAGTTGGTAGCCTTAAGAGCAAAAATAAGTTTAAGGGAGAAGAAGTAATTCTGCCTCAAGACTGAAATGTAAGAATCCTGTTTCCAGCCTGCCGGAAACTGAAAGGCTAGACAAATTTTAGATTCAAGACTGCAACATTAACTCTTGTACGAGTTCCTAACAAGTCTGTCCTGTACATTTAGACTTGCTAGCCCCCATATCCACATAAGCAAATTCCTTCTGGAAAACCCTGCTGCTGCTGTTGCTGCTAGGTCACTTCAGTAGTGTCCAACTCTGTGTGACCCCGTAGACAGCAGCCCACCAGGCTCCCCCATCCCTGGGATTCTCCAGGCAAGAACACTGGAATGGGTTGCCATTTCCTTCTCCAATGCATTAAAGTGAAAAGTGAAAGTGAAGTCACTCAGTCATGTCTGACTCTTAGCGACCCCATGGACTGCAGCCTACCAGGCTCCTTCATCCATGGGATTTTCCAGGCAAGAGTACTGGAGTGGGTTGCCATTGCCTTCTCCATACTGGAGAACCCTAACTGATACAAATTGATATTTCCATCATCTGACTTTATTCCGATCTCCAAACTTACATAAGCACCAAGAAAAAAAAAAAAATATATATATATATATATGGATACTATGTACCTTCTCACTTTACCTTCCATACCATATTGGACAAACACTGTCTTTACAATTTATGGCATTAATATTTAATAATAGATTTAAAAATCTGTCTCCTGTTCCTTATGTGCAGAGTCTGTGTTATTCATTGCATTTCCTGAGGGGAGAAATTGCCAGTCACTTAACAAATGCTTGATAAATGTCTACCAAATATTAGATGAATAAAAGTAATGTTACGCAGATCAGCTGGTATGTGACAGAGGATAGGAGTAAGGGATGGTGGAAGAACAAGAGGAAAGGAAGTGGGGAGGGAGAGACAGATAAAGAAATGAGAGAGAGAGAGTAAGGAAGAGAATAAGAAGGTGAGAAGTAGGAGCCTCTCTGAGCTAAGACACTACATGAGATGATACTCAACCAGCTTTCCCAAGCTCCCAGCACAGTCTTCACTGCCTCTCTCACAGCAACTTTGATAACTGTGGCTAAGGAACTTGGTACCCACAAACAATTGACTTTAATAAGCCAATAGGTGATTTCCATAAAAGAACGCTGATGAGTCAATTTGTTGACAGCAGCTCTTGATTCTCTCATTACTCAGCCATGGCTTCTACCTTTGTCCTTATGAATCCAGGATGCAATTGTGAGTAATGAATGAGAAGGCAGCCAGAGTGTGATTCTTTTAACAGTGAAACTTGTAATCAGTTGTGTGGCATGAGATATATTACGAATGGGCTTTTCTGATAGCTCAGTTGGTAAAGAATCCACCTGCAATGGAGGAGACCCCAGTTCAATCCCTGGGTCAGGAAGATCTGCTGCAGAAGGGATAAGCTACCCACTCCAGTATTATTAGGCTTCCCTTGTGGCTCAGCTGGTAAAGAATCTACCTGAAATGTGGGAGACCTGGTTTCTATCCCTGAATTGGAAAGAGCCCCTGGAGAAGAGAAAGACTACCCACTTCAGTATTCTGGCTTGTAGAATTCCATGGACTGTATTTGTCCTTATGAACCCAGGCTGCAATTGTGAGTACTGAATGAGAAGGCAGCCAGAGTGTGATTCTTTTAACACTGAAACTTGTAATCAGCTTTATGGCATGATGATATATTACAAGGAGCACCAAAAAGTCTTTCCAAGTTATGAATAAAAGCATAAGCACCAACAAGTGGTAAGAGCTCACACTGGCATAGCACTTTATAGTTTCTGTAAATGTTTATTGAATGAAGGGATATAAAAATGCTTTCTCCTATATTAACCTGTCCTTTTTTGTCCTTGGTACCTATCATCCCATTACCTAAGGACAAGTCCTGAGAATGATTCTGAAGTCCTCTTTCTCTTATATCAATATTTTTTAAATGTTATCTTATTGTCACATTTTGTTTACTTGTTTCTTTTCAGTGAAATGGCAGCTGGATGTGTCCCCCTGGTGTTACTCTTAGACATCACCTACCTACAGCAGCATCATCATTGTGCCTCTTTTCAGAATGCAAATATTACTTCATTTTTGTGTTCAAAATTTCTAATTGGACATAGTGGAGTTAAACCTTAGAGTTAAGTTTCAAGGAAAAAAAGGCAAAAAGTCACATTTTACTAAAAATTAACTTGTCTAAGAAATAAGTTCCCCTTTATATATGAAACTCTGTATAGTAACACCTGTGTTTGTGTGTATAGTAACTTAAGGTCTGCTATAATGAGAAAGGAAACTTCACGAGGGCAGAAATTTTCATTTGTTTTGTTCACTGATGTACCTACCCCATGGGACTCAAACAGAGCTTATAATGTAGCAGGCAATCTATAAACATTTGTTAAATGAATAGGAAAAATTACTTCAAAGACTACTATTTATTCTCTTTCTTGCTAATAACACATGTACTTCTGAAGTAAGATAAATTAAATCTGTGCATGATGCTCCATCAGGAAATTTATATTTCTTTCTGTGTACTATATGCAGTCTTTCATGATCTATGTTGTCACTCATGCTTTCATATTTAGCACCTCAGTGTATCAGTGTACTGATGTTCTCTACAAACACTGTACTCTCATCTACACCTCTATCTTTCCCAGGCTATTAAGTAAAGAGACTGGATTTCCCTCAATCGTAAATATGACATCCATGTTAAGAGAAGCATGACATCCAGTATGAGACTCAGGTCCTCAAGCCAAAGGCCATTCTTTCCATTACAAAGGGGAGCCAAGTTGATCACCAACCCCCTCTCACCAAACACAGACACTTCTTTAAGTACACTCTGCACCTGTCTTCACCCTCTTCAGAGACTTTCCATCCAAATTTGTAGTTCTAAATGCATTGATAGCAACAGCGAACTCCTGAGGCCACTTCTCTAGGGCTATTTTCATTTTAAGCCTTTACTCATAGGCACAATTTTGAACTTGAAAGCTGCTCAGTCTTGTCCAACTCTTTGCAACCCCATGGACTGTACAGTCATGGAATTATCCAGGCCAGAATATTGGAGTGGGCAGCCTTTCCCTTCTCCAGGGGACATTCCCAACCCAGATCTCCCACATTGCAGGCTGACTCTTTACCAGCTGAGCCACCAGGGTAGCCCTTTGAACTTGAAGGGGATTTTTAAGTATCCATGGAGGAGTGAGGGTCAGATGTGCCCGGAAAGAAAAGTGCAGCTGTTAAATAGATCTGGTCCTGGCATCAGTGTCCCTCTTTAGGTCTTAGGGCTGTGTAATCCCAGCAAGGTCAGCTTCCCTTCTGTTTGATCATATTGTGAGACCAGGTGATTTCTGATGTCTTTTCTTCTCTAATGTTCTAAGTTCTTGGACACTCTCTTTGATTTTTACTTTTTCTGTGTTTTGCTCTTCTCTAGCAAGAAAAAATTAAGGAAAAGGAAAAGAAAGCATAGAAAGAAGCCAGTCAAACAGACCATTATATCTATTTGGATATAAAATCAACTGTTTCTTTATGAGAATATAAGCTACATAACACTTGTCTTTAGAGGCACACATTCTCTCTGATTTTTTTTGTAATTTTCTTGAAGTATCCAATACTTTTATGACCATCAGGAAGATACTGATATTTGCCATCATTATTTCTTATTGCATCACACAGCCTAAAGACACCAAGATCTTGTTCTTAGAGTAACAAAAGGTGTATCTTCAAAAAAGCAGCACAGAATCTATCAGAATAAATCTCCAGTCTGATGACATTTGCCAGCCTGTGAGCTTTTGGCTTAGCTTCTTTACTCAAACCCACTGGGAAAAGTGTTAGCTGTTCTTTCTACTCTCAAATGAAATATGTGTATATATCTCCAAAGCTGCAAATCTCCGAGCCCCATGTGAACACTTCAGTTTATCTTTGCAGTATCAGTAGTCCCGTGACCCAGAAAGAGATTAGAGGAGAAGCATACTTTATGTGAGCAAGTTGCTTTGTCAAGTTAAGACACAGTGAACATCTGATGTTTCCTCTTTCAGTTAAAAAATTAAAATTAAAAATCCTTGTGAGCAGATTGTTTTTTAAACCAACAAAATTTTTCATGGGCTTATCAGAACTTTCTCCACACTGAGGCCCACGACTGCCTTCATTCCCCTTTCAGCTCCCATCTCATCCCATCTCTATTCTCCCCTGCTGGACTCACTCCTCCACACTTCTAAGGTGCTGGGCTACTGAATGTCACCTGCATGCCTAGGGTCATTTCAGGCTCCTGACTAATCCTCATTGGTTCACCAATCATCCTGGCAGGTTTGGCTAAAAGATGTATTAGCAGGACTTGGAATGAAATTGTGTTTCAACTAAATCTGAGATTTACAGTGTCAGAAATGAGCCCCAAGTCTCCATGAGCCCTTGAGTTGCACTGTGCTAGAATTCAGCCATATGTTGGTTCTGGTTTCAGGCCTTCATATCTGCCTTGATTCCTGCTTTGTAACCTGCCTGATGACTCTCCTGCTAGCAGTTTCTTTCTAGAATTGGAGCCCATGTTTAACTTGATCCTTCTGTCTTGGTTCTTATATTTTGTACAGTTTTTGCCTGAACAAAACAAGATCCCAGAGATGGAGTGGGGGAATCTGTTGCCTGTATTCCAGATCATTGTCTGGAGGCTCTGCTGCTAATAGATAGGTGTCATAAAACTGTTTCATCTCAAAGGGAACCCTGCTACACCATCGATGGGGATGTAAAGTGGAGCAGTCACTGTGCAGAACAGTATGCAAGTCCTTTAAAAAATAAAAATAGAGCTACCATATGATCCAGAAAACCCACTCCTGGGCATATATCCAGAGAAAAACATGGTTCACAGGAATATGTGCACCCCAGTGTTCATTGCAGCACTATTTACAAGAGCCAAGACACAGAAGCACCATAAATGCCCATTGGCAGAGGAATGGATAAAGATGTGGAATCTGTATATGTATTCAGTTCAGTTCAGCTCAGTTGCTCAGTCGTGTCCGACTCTTTGTGAACCATGAATCGCAGCATGCCAGGCCTCCCTGTCCATCACCAACTCCCGGAGTTCACTCAGACTCATGACCATCGAGTCAGTGATGCCATCCAGCCATCTCATCCTCTGTCATCCCCTTCTCCTCCTGTCCCCAATCCCTCCCAGCATCAGAGTCTTTTCCAATGAGTCAACTCTTCACATGAGGTGGCCAAAGTACTGGAGTTTCAGCTTTAGCATCATTCGTATTACTCAGTCATTAAAAAGAATGAAATAATGCCATTTGTAGCACATGGTTGAATTTGGAGGCTATCATATTAAGTGAAGTAAGTCACACAGAGACAAATATATGATATCATTTATAAGCAGAATCTAAAACAATTATAAAAATGAATTTACTTACAAAACAGACTCACAGACTTACAGAACAAACTTTGGTTACCAAGGAGGGAAGGGCTGGGGAGACGGATAAATTGGAAATTTGGGATTGACGTGTAAATACTGCTGTACTTAAAATGTATCACTAAGAAGGACCTACTGTATGACAGGGAACTCTGCTCAATATTCTGTAACAACCCAAATGGGAAAAGAACTTTAAAAATAATGGATATATATATATATATATATAACTGAATATCTATCTATCTATCTATCTATCTATATAACGGAATCACTTTGCCACACACCTGAAATTAACAACATTGCTAATCACCAATTTTTGTTTTTGTTCAGTTGCATCCATCTTTTTGCAGCCCCCTGGACTGCAGCATGCCAGGCCTCCCTGTCCTTATCTCCTGGAGTTTTCTTAGATTCATGTCCATGTCCACTGCTCATCCCTTTGTCACTCTTGGTCAGTGAGGGCACCCACACTGTTCATCTGTACATCTCTGCAGATATATCTGAAGAGGAAACCCACTGAAATCTAACTGCTCACAGTCAATCCTCCTCACTCCCCATCCCATGGCCTCAATCCTAATCACACACAGTGTCTGAGGAATCATCAACATTAATCTCATAAAACTCTTTGTCTCTGTTTATTTTAGACACCACAAGAAGTCCAGGGCCCAAAAGGCTAGGCAAACTATCTAATCTGACAGTTTCAAACCCCTCTGTAACTATTCACAAGCCTTCCACCATACTCTCTGGAAATCACTAGCAAACACTTCTGAACATTCCTTTCAACATCTTGTCTGATAGCTGATTTCCCCTCAAAGATATCTCCTACAAAGCTTTCAAAGGATGGCCTATTTTCTCTTCTAAACCTCTGGTATTGTCCTATAGATGGGTAAGTTATGCCCCCTGCATGAGACTCCCCAGAGAATTTCTCCCTCTTCTCCAAACTCCTAAAGCTCCTTTGAATTTTGATCGATCAAACTCTGTTGGAACTACTTCTACCTCTCACCGTCATTTACTGTCTTCATGCTCCCTCTACACAGGGATTGCCATGGGAGAAGGGACTGGATCTGATTTACTCACTACTGATTTTACATCCCTTAGATCATTGCCTAACACATAACAGATCATTAGCAAATATTTCTAAAGTGAGTAAATGAATAAAATCCATCCCATGTTCCTTCATTTCTTACTTTGATCTCCTAGGTCAATATCCTAATGTAAAAGTCCCTACTCCAGTCAACAAAGCTTGCGACCCCATGCTTATGCTCAAAATCCTCAAATAACTGTCTGGACCATGTCACTCTTCGACATCACAATGACACATTTGTCACATTGGCCACCTACTGTATTGAAATCAGCTCCTTAAGTATCTAAATTCTTGGTTTCTTTCCTGTGTTAATGCTCTTGCTGTTGCTGTTTTTTTGTCACTAAGTTGTGTCCGACTCTTTGCGACCCTATGGATTGCAGCATGCCAGGCTTCCCTGTCCATCACCAATACCTGGAGCTTTCACAAACTCATGTCCATTGAGTTGGTGATACCATCCAACCATCTCATCCTTTGTCATCCCCTTCTCCTTCTGCCTTCAATCTTTCCCAACTTCAGGGTATTTTCTAATGAGTCTGTTCTTAGCATCAGATGGCCAAAGTATTGGAGTTTTACCTTCAGCATAAGCACTTTCAATGAATATTCAGGGTGATTTCCTTTAGAAGTGACTGGTTGGATCTCCTTGCAGTCCAAGGGACTCTCAAGAGTCTTCTCCAACACCACAGTTCAAAAGCAACAATTCTTTGGCACTCAGTCTTCTTTAAGGTCTAACTCATATCCATACACAACTACTGGAAAAACCATAGCCTTGACTATATGAACCTTTGTTGGCAAAGTAATGTCTCTGCTTTACAATAGGCTGTCTAGGTTGGTCATAGCTTTTCTTCCAAGAAGCAAGTGTCTTTTAATTTCATGGCTGCCATCAAAATCTGCAGTGATTTTGGAGGCAAAGAAAACAAATTTCATCACTGTTTTTGTTGTTTTCCCAACTACCTGCCATGAAGTGATGGGATTGGATGCCATGATCTTAGTTTCTTGAATGATTTTTAAGCCACCTTTTTCCACTCTCCTCTTTCACCTTCATCACGAGGCTCTTTAGTTCCTCTTAACTTTCTGACATAAGGGTGGTATCACCTGCATATCTGAGGTTATTGATATTTCTCCTTGCTATCTTG
Organism: Aepyceros melampus; assembly: GCA_006408695.1. Taxonomy (NCBI): domain Eukaryota; kingdom Metazoa; phylum Chordata; class Mammalia; order Artiodactyla; family Bovidae; genus Aepyceros; species Aepyceros melampus. The sequence goes on along the minus strand of SJXQ01009813.1, from coordinate 105,735 downwards.
ATTCTAGCTTGTGCTTCATCCAGCCCAACATTTCACATGATTTATTCTGTATTTAAGATAAATAAGCCAGGTGACAATATACAGCCTTTACATACTCCTTTTCCAATTTGTAACCAGTCCATTGTTTCAAGTCCTGTTCTAACTTTTGTTTCTTGACCTGAATTTACGTTTCTCAGGAGGCAGGTAAAGGTAGTCTGTTATTCCCATCTCTTCAAGAATACTCCACAGTTTGTTGTGATCCACAGTCAAAGGCTTTGGCATAGTCAATGAAGCAGAAGTAGATGTTTTTCTGGAATTTTCTTGCTTTTTGTATGATCCGACAGATGTTGGCCATTTGATCTCTGGTTCCTCTACCTTTTCTAAATCCAGCTTGAACATCCAGAAGTTCTAGGTTCACAAACTATTGCAGCCTGGCTTGGAGAATATTGACCATTGCTTGACTCGCATGTGAAATGAGTGCAATTGTGCAGTAGTTTGAACATTCTTTAGCATAGCCTTCCATTGTGATTAGAATGAAAACTGGCATTTTCCAGTCCCGTGGCCACTGCTGAGTTTTCCAAATTTGGTGGCATGTTCTCAGTGTTTTGTTCTTAGATGTTGCTTTTTCCATCTTTTCATCTCTTCTTTGGCAGCAGCCTCTGATCCCATGAAGGAAACATAAGTCTGGTTTTTAGCTATACTCTTTATTGTATGTTTCAGTCAATCATTCCATACCTGTACCTGTATCCCACTAATATTTCAGATTGAACATGTTTAAACCAAACTTACCATTTGTTCCTTCTCCTGTTTTCCTATATCTGATAATTAAATCATATACTCCTACTTACCCAAATTTGAAATTCTATAGTCATTTGAATTCTTCCTTCTTTCTTTCCCTGATCCCAATTAGCTGTGTAATCTTGTCACTACCACCCAGAAGTCTATGCTGTTAACTTCATCTTTCTCTTCTGTGATCACTCTTGTGGATAGACAACCCTGACACCCCATCACTCTTGCTGAGTGAAATTGGTTTTCCTAGAGGACATCTTTGATTTTGTCACTTCCCTTCTTCAAAAACCTTCATAACAGTTCCAATACCTATAAAATACATCCCAAATTCTTCAGAAAGGGCCTCCAAAATTTGTTACAATTAATTTTCTAGAGATCTTTATTACTTGCTCCCCTCTCTTTTCTTTATTCTTTCAGTTAGAGTAAACTCCCTATTCCCAGTTTGCTGCTGCTGCTGCTGCTGCTAAGTCACTTCAGTCGTGTCCGACTCTATGCGACCCCATAGATGGCAGCTCACCAGGCTCTGCCATCTCTGGGATTCTCCAGGCAAGAACAGTGGAGTGGGTTGCCATATCCTTCTCCAATGCATGAAAGTGAAAAGTGAAAGTGAAGTTGCTCAGTCCTGTTCAACTCTTTGTGATCCCATGGACAGCAGCCTATCAGGCTCCTCCATCCATGGGATTTTCCAGGCAAGAGTACCAGAGTAGGTTGTCATTGCCTTCTCCATTCCCAGTTTAGGGTTATACATTTTCTCTCTTTCCACTGTAATTTTATTTATTTCTCTCTTTCCACTTATAATTTTATTTTTTTACAGTTATCTTTCCTTCTCACCACCCTACCCAATGCCTCCTCTCAAAATCCCCACAATCCTCATAAATAGAAGCAATGGCATTACAGTTAACACTGCAAATTATACCCTTGAGCATATGCACAAGCCTAAAGCACTTTGTCTTATATCCACAGGGCATGACTGTGGAGAGTCAAGGCCATCAAAAACATCCAAAATGCCATTGCATTACACAGGACCTCGTACAGCTATCTTACTTACTAGTTTTTGATAAAAATGAATCCCCCTGGGGACTAGAATGGTGCCCCTGAATGTGAATGATGGCATGCCTGCAGTGCCCTGCAATGACTACCAGAAACAACAGTATAAGTTATTAGCCGGTGTTGTCTCTTAACTGCCCATTGCCAACAATAGCTTTTGCTCTATATAGTCTGGATTCCCAGTTTCAAGGGTCTTCACTCCTCTATCAGATAGAAAACTGTAATGAGAACAAGCCAAGAAGAGAATGATACAGGCAATAAGCCAAAAACCAAGGTGTCTTAGAACAGCCTAGTCAGGGAAGCAGGAAACGAATAATTGAAGTTGGGAGGAAAAAAAAAACAGATTTTCAAAGGTGGAAACAGTCTCATAAATCAGACTTGAAAATTTAATTTGAGGGCTTTTCTCCTCCTTGTCTCATATTTTTTCCCTCCTGGAGTTGTGCTGCAGGCCTGAACAGAGGAATTGGAATGTAATTAATCGATGTGAATCTGCTTCATTAATGGATTGCTGCTCCCTGTGTTTCCTCTAGTCAAGAATGTTTCTAAGAGCATTCATTGCCAAAAATACTACCCAGTCTAGACAATGGTCCATGGTAGGAAAACAAACACTGAGATACTTGCATGAAGAGAACACGTGTTTGCTACTGACTGATAGAGAAATTGTTACTTAGTTCCTTAAATGTTCTGCCTACAAATATGACTCATGTTTTTTAATCAGTTGACCTTTGCCCAGTGAAACCTGGTTTCTCACACTGATTAAATTCTGGGATTTTGCTACAAGACAGTAGATAGGAAATCCCCTTCATAATGCACAAATAATCCTAAGTCTTCTAGAAAACACACATGTTTCTATATCCACAGCATCCTTATACCCACAGCAAATATACTATTAATCTACACTAATAAAGGGGAACAGCAGGCTAATCATAGCTCATTTATACTTGGCTGTGGAATGTGTTATGTGGTTTTTGGCAGAAGATTTACTTTACTAATTATGTCTTACTTAAATTAATAATACAGTTAATTTGCATTCCCTTAGTACACACCAGTTGACAGTGAGAAGCAATATGCTAAGTAATTATGGGAAATCATCTTAGAATTTAAAAGCATTTCTGAAAGATCTGTGCATTTCCACTGTACATACATTTAGAATAAAAATCCTCAACATATAAGGAAATAAGAGTTAAAATTATGTGTAAAAATTCCTGTCACCTATTGGCTAGTTCACATTGTCATTGTTTGTCTGTAGAGAACAGAGAGGAGAGCAAAAGAGAAATATCTCACATGAGACTAGTAAGCCATAAAGTTAAACCTGTAATCAACAAATGTGTAGGCTGCCGACTTTGTACTGAGCACTGTGCTCAGTGTTGTGAAAGAGTTGGAAGAAATACAGTCTATTTTCTGTCTTAAGATCTAAAAATCTGAAGGGAGAAATATGAAGGCACTCATTCTCGACACCCTCTAGTTGATAATTGCCTTGTTTCTACAAATGGTCACTCTTATAACTTCTTCTTATAGACCTTGATTGCTGATATAGGGGAGATAATAGCAACCAATGGGGTTTCACCTTTCAACAGAGTCAAGGCAGGTGAGAAGTGTATCTGATTTCCCAGTAAAAGAAGTTTATGAGCACAACAGACCTGTGTATCCTTGATGAAGCTCTATACAGTGGAGCTTTAAATTTCTTCTCCCATTTCAGAATCAAGAGTAAGTAATAACATCCTCTAGTAATTCCACACTGGTTTAATCACACTGAATAGTTACTCCACGTATGATCCCTTCCCAGACAAACACACGCAAAAGGTCATCCTGGCAGATATGAAGACTCTCATGTCCTTTAGCTGAATAAAGTATTAAAACTTGATAATGAATGTTGATCTACCTGCTTTTGGAGATAATCATTCAAAATTGGATATGGGAAGAAAACCTTACTTGTTTTATAATTCACAAGCATATCAATTTAAGAGACTGGGATACAATAGTTTTAATCGCTCTCACTTTTAGTATAAGCATTGTATTAGACCCTTACAAGTTCAGCTAAGAAATACCACTGAGCTCCTTCTATTATATTTTAATGACTAGTTAGTCCTTTGGGCCAATATATATTTATTGTTATCACTACAGCATAGCAGGAAAAAAACCAGACACAGATTTACATTTCTTCTAAACTTCTTTATGAACTTGGAAAAATTACCCAATATCAAAGAATAAAAATATAGACTGATATCCACATTATAGTGTAGCTGTAAGAGTTAGACACAATATACTGTAAATGCTTAAGCAAAGTGCTTTATATTTTTAGGAACAGTTCTTTCCTTGGAGTAGAGTCACACTTTGATTCTTTTTAGTTTCAGTGACAGAAATTTTAGGACACAAACAGACTTGTCACAGGCTCTTTTCATAGGATAAAATAAGAGATTAGCAAAAAAAAAAGGATAATATAATAAAATGTCTAAGGTATATAATTCAACAGTTTATTAATACATAAAAAGTATATGCTAACTTTAAGTTCAATAGAAATAAATACTATGGCATGATTTTGAAAAGTTAATTCAATAGGGATAAATTAATAAAGTGCCAGTGTAAGTGAGATAATAGTCTCATATTATATTATGCTACTTGGGATACTACATTCCATTCTGAGTATCACACGGAGAGGAATTATCAAAAAATAAACTGGAGACTATTCAAGAAGAGTATTTCTGACAGTGAAAGAGCTAAAAGTAACCACTGAAGGGACTATAAATTTTACAGTGGAGAAGACGGAGTGTATGGCATAGAGAGCTTATTTCAAATATTTCAAGGGTCATCATGGGAAGAACCCTAAACAATAGAGTAATACCTACTAAGTAGATGATTTTTTTTTTTAATTTGTATAGGTGTGAAAGAGTATCTTTTTGGAAAATGCATGGGTATTGGACCCAGAAAATCCAGTAGAAAGTTTCACTTCCCATTAAGCAGCAATGTGACACTGAACATTAAAACTTTTTGACCACTTTTTTTTCTAAACTATAAATCATGTTAACAATAAGTTTGGTATAAGCCCTAAATGAGGGAAGATATATAAAAGCACTAGCACAGTGCCTTGAACTTGAGTAGATGCTTGATGAGAATCTCTATTTCCAACAGTCCATTGTCAAAGACATTGAAATATTGAATTGAGTGTTATGAAGACAATGATCTTCCCATCCTAGGAACTGCTTATGTAAAGGCAAAATAACCACTTGGAAGACTATGAGAGGAAAGTAAAGCTTCAAAGCTAGAATTAGCTTATTTTCAGGATTCCTTCCAACTTAAAATGTTAAGATCTTGCCATTCTCAACAAACAAAAAAATCTTTGTAAAAAGATCAGTGACTAGCAATAGATATACTTGCAAGAGTAAGAACAATTTGACAAATATTTGGAAAATTATTCTATCTTTCTATTGAGTCAAGGTATACAATGGTCCATTTTACATTGTTCAAGGGAACATGAAATTGGTAAAAATCAGTGCAGACCATGCTGCATTTAACAAGGATATCTTTTTTTTGTTGTTTTTAGATGTATAATCCAGTGCTACATTTTCAGAAGACACTCTGACAATTATAAAAAATAATAACCTATTTGTTACATGGACAGAGGAGCCTGGCAGGTTACAGCCAATGGAGTCCCAAGAGGGTTGGACATGACTTAGCAACTCAACAATAACAACAGCAGGGCTTTTACATCATATCCTGCACTAAATTAAGGGTCTATTGTTTGCAAAATAATGTTACATGAGAAAATAGAAGATGATCCTGCATATACATTATAACAGAGCCAGGAGCTGTCCAGAAAATCGAGTTTTTCCTTCCTTACTAGTAATAGGTTTGCAATTTGGCACTGGCTACCAGCATCACCATATCCCCCAATCTCCCTTGTAGCTAGAAGAGACATGTGATTCATTTGAAGAGAAGGTAAGTAGAAGCAATGTATGACACTGATAGACTTAAGACCAGCCCTATCTACTCCACACTCCCTTTACCCTCTCATATAGGCTGACCAGAGTAACCTCAGATACCACATGGTGGAGAATGCCAGGCTACAGTCAGCCTGAGTTCCTGCGTGACTGTGTAAAGTAGAAGTAAGACTAACCTGAAATATTCATTCATGACTAAATGTGAGAAAGACTCGTGAGAGTCCCTTGGACAGCAAAATCAAACCAGTCAATCCTAAAGGAAATCAATCTTGAATATTCATTGGAAGGACTGATGCTGAAGCTCCAATACTTTGGTCACCTGATGTGAAGAGTCAACTCACTGGAAAAGACTCTGATGCTGGGAAAGATTGAGAGCAGAAGAATGCAGTGACAGAAGATAAGAAGGCTGGATGGCATCACTGACTCAATGGACGTCAGTTTGAGCAAACTCTAGGGGATAGTGAAGGACAGGAAAGCCTGGTGTGCTATAGTCCATGGGGTTGCAAAGAGTTGGACATGAATTAGCAACTGAACAACAATAACAAATGTGAAAAAATACATTTCTATCTATCTTGTTTAAGCTACTGAGTTTTGGAATATTTTTGTTCTTGTTTGGTTCTTAACAATAACCTAGCATTTGACCCTAACAAAACACCAATTAAAACTCTGCAGAAACATATGTTTACATAATGACAAGAGGTCTTGGGGAAGCACAAATAGTGACTGTTTTAGGTAATATTTTATCAATTTGTTTAAATATTTTCAACAGAATTTCTTTGGGAAATCAAATATCATGATCAGTCAAGTGTCAATCAAACACATGATAATATTTCAATAGCTTCTATCTTCCTCTGAAATCCAAGAAAGGCTATATATTAAAAACAGAAGCAAATGACTAGTGCAATTCACACATCTGACACCTAATTGTACATTTACCAGAAGAAAATTTGGCATTTGAATTCAGTGTTTAAATCCACTACTGTTCAGCAGCAATCTGATCTCTGAGTTCAATTAAAAAGGTCATTACCCTCTGCAACTGAAGGTGCTCTTTTAATTACAATATTGCTAATGAATTGAGAGAGAAGACAGTTTGGCTTACTTCAATTAGCACATTTAAGTCAAAGCAAGCTTCAGTGAATATTGGGTGACTTTCCAGTGGATCATTGTTTTTTCTTGTTTTTCTTTCCCTTTCTCCCTTCTCCCTCCCTCCTCTTCCTTTCTTTCTTTAATTCAAATGAGGGATGGGGGTTGAACATAACCTTGGCACTTCAGTCTCCAGTCTCTATCTGTATATTGCTGCTAGAACACTTAAGCTGAGTGCCTACAGTGTTTTGTTTTATAAAACTTTGCCAAGGAGAACTGAGAAAATAGTTTCATGAGAAATTTTTCACTTAACTTTCAGAGGTAGAGTAAAACCTAAGCCATGTTTTCCTTAGCTTTAATAATTATCCAATTGGTTTATCATGGTCTACCAGGCACATTGCGCTAAGGAAAGGGGGGAAAAGAAACATATTTGGCACTCAACTACCAACAACTGTTTATCAAAGTTAATCTACATTAGGAAAGAAGCATTCAATGATGCCATTCCAAACTAAAGAATACATTCCTGTAGAGATCTCTGAGCTTTTCTACTGGCTAGGACTCAGATGAATCTGTTTAAGTTTTCAAGTAAGAGATAGTCTTCTCAAAGTGACTTGTAAAGCTCAGAAAATTAACTTTTATGCTTGAGCTAATAATAACAAAAACTCTGTTGCCATATTAAATTTAAATAAACATAAAATAAATTTAAATAAAGTTCACCTGAGTATAACATTTGGAATTTAACTTTAGGGAAAATGTATATGTTTGTGTACTCAGCCACATCTGACTCTTTGAGACCCCATGGACTTTAGCCCACCAAGCTCCTCTGTCCTTGGGATTTTCCAGGTAAGAATACTAGAGTGGGTTGTCATTTCCTACTCCAGGAGATCTTCCTGGCCCAGGGATCAAACCCACGTCTCTTGTGTCCCCAGAACTGGCGGTTGATTCTTTATCACTAGTGACACCATAGCCGATTTAAACTCACCTAGATTATTCTCTTCCTTTCCTGTGCTACTGGAGGGCTTAGAGAAGTTGTCCATGCAAAATGTCCTGCAGATTTGGGCCAGCCAGACTTGGGCATTTATTCATTCACTTAACAAAAGCACTGAATAGTTCATTGTGAGCTTGAAGCTGTCCAGCTACAGAGACAAAAAGCTAGAACCCTACTCTTTCTGTAAATTGTCATTAAGACCTTGTCTTAACAAAGGAGGCACGATATGCCTCTAATTACTGCTGTACTCAGAGACATGCATTCAGAGCATCCTCCTTTGATGAACATCTTCAGCTTTGTACCCTGAGCAAGATCTTACCTCTTGTAATATATTTTTATTATATTCAACTAAGACATACTTTTAAAATAAACTTGGAAATAAAAAGGAAAACAAACATCTTCTCACTTTCCTAAAATATTAATATTGTGAATATGGTTCTCTTTTTCCTTTCACATATTGTTTATCTCTCTCCTTTCTCTCTTATGTGTAGTTTGAATATATATATGCATGTATACATATATATGTATATAAAGTTTCAGTTATACTGTTTTTCTCTTCATTTGTATTTGATGTTACTACAAACGTTTCATGAAAAGTAAAATGGCAGAATATTTCATAATATACCATGATTTTTAAATTGTTTTCTTCCTTGCTGGGGGTACACTTGAGATAACCACCTCTGTAAATAAAATTTTCCTAGGAATAGAAGTGTTCAGTCAAAAATACATATTTTAAATTTCTTTATTTATATTGTTGAAGTGCATTCCCCAAGGATTGAAACAAATTGCCCTTTGTCTAATAACAGGAGACTGCCCAGTTAATTTCACTCAGCTGTATACAAAATATATTCCTTACTCAGGTGTAGGTATAATTTTCTAATGACTAAGAAAATCATTGCTTGTTATTGGTATTTAAAATTTTTCCTGTATCTCTAATTAAAATATGATGAAATATAGGGATGGGGGAGTGAAAGGCACAAACTAGAGTATAAGACTGAAGGATGTGTTGTACAACATGGGAAATATAGCCAATGTTTTATAATACTGTAACTATCTTTCTTATTCTTATCACAGAAGCCCCAAACATCCATAACTATATAAAAGAAAAGAAGATTAAGAAAAGAAGAGGAGGAGGATGGAGAGGAGGAGAAGAGAAGCGTAGCAGCTACTCCTAGTTACTGCTGCAAGCTTGGTATTTTTTAGCATGTTAAGGAAACACTGTTTCACTTTTATATTTCTCAAAAGTATTTTGTTGGTGGTGCTAATGAATAACAGTTTACACATAAAACCAGAAATAGATTTTCCATTGTATCAGCATGTTTTGACATTTATCAAAATGATCAAATCCCTTATGATGATACAGTTGAAATGACAAACGAATTCAAGGGATTAGATCTGATAGACGGAGGGCCAGAAAAAGAATGGATAGAGGTTCATAATACTGTTCAAGAGGCGGTGATCAAAACCATCTCCAAGAAAAAGAAGTGCAAAAAGGCAAAATGGTTGTCTGAGGAGGCCTACCAAACAGCTGAGAAAATAAAAGAAGTGAAAGGCAAAGGATAAAAGGAAATATAAACCCATCTAAATGCAGAGTTCCAAGGAGAGATAAGAAAGTCTTCTTAAGTGAAAAATGAAAAGAAATAGAGGAAAACAATAGAATGGGAAAGACTAGAGATCTGCTCAATAAAATTAGCGATACCAAGGGAAAATTTTATGCAAAGATAGGCACAATAAAGAACAGAAATGGTATGGACCTAACAGATGAAGAGAATAAGAAGGGGTGGCAATTATCCTTCAAATAAAAAACAAATAAATTTAAAAAGAAGAAGAAGAGGTGGCAGGAACACACTGACAATATACATAAAAAGTCTTCATGACCCAGATAACCATGACAGTGTGATCACTCACTTAGAGCCAGGTATCCTGAAGTGTGAAGTCAACTTGGCCTTAGGAACAAAGCTAGTGGAGGCGATGGAATTCCAACTGAGCTATTCAAATCCTAAAAGATGATAATGTGAAAGTGCTGCACTCAATATGCTGGCAAACTTGGAAAATTCAGCAATGGCCACAGGACTGGAAAGGGTCAGTTTTCATTTCAATCCCAAAGAGGGCAATGCCAAAAGACATTTAAACTACTGCACAGTTGCATTCATGTCATATGCTAGCAAGGTAATGCTCAAAATCCTTCAAGCCAGGCTTCAGCAGTAGGTGAACTGAGAAGTTCCATATGTACAAACTGGATCTAGAAAAGACAGAGGAACCAAAGATTAAATTGCCAACATCTGCTGGATTGTAGAAAAAGCAAGGGAGTTCAGAAAAATATCCATTTCTGCTTCACTGAATACACTAAAGCCTTTGATTGTGTGGATCACAGCAAAGTGTGGAATATTCTTAAAGAGAAGGGAATACCAGACCACCTTATCTGCCTCCTGAGAAACCTGCATGCAGCTCAAGAAGCAACAGTTAGAACTGGACATGAAACAATGGACTGGTTCCCAATTGGGAAACGAGTACATCAAGGTTGTATATTGTTCTCCAGCTTATTTAATGGATACGCAGAGTACATCATGCAAAATGTCAGGCTGGATAAAGCACGAGCTGGAATCAAGATTGCCAGGAGAAATATCAACAACCTCAGATATGCAGATGATACCACCCTAATGGCAGAGAGAGAAGAGGAATTTAAGATCCTCCTGATGAAGCTAAAAGAGGAGAGTGAGAAACCTGGCTTAAAACTCAGCATTCAAAAAACAAAGATCATGGCACCCAGTCCCATCACTTCATACCAAATAGATGGGAAACAATGGAAAGAGTGACAGTCTTTACTCGCTTGGGCTCCAAAAATGATTGCAGCATGAAATTTAAATGCTTGTTCCTTGGAAGTAAAACTATGACAAAGCTAAACAGCATATTAAAAAGCAGAGACATTACTTTGCTGACAAAGGTCTGTATAATCAAAACTATGACTTTTCCAGTAGTCATGTACTGTGAGAGACCATAAAGAAGGCTGAGTGTGAAGAATTGATATTTTTGAAATGTGGTGTTGGAGAAGACTTTTGAGAGTCCCGTGGACTGCAAGGAGATCAAACCAGTCCATCCTAAAGGAAATCAACCCTGAATATTCATTGGAAGGACTGATGCTGAAGTTGAAGCTCCAATACTTCGGCCAGCTGATGCAAAGAGCTGATTCACTGGGAAAGACTCTGATGCTGGGAAAGATTGAAAGCAAGAGGAAAAGAGGATGTTAGAGGACGAGATGGTTGAATGTGTCAGTGCTTCAACAGACATGAGTTTGAGCAAACTCTGGGTGACAGTGAAGGTCAGGAAAGCCTGGTATTACAGCCCATGGGGTTGCAACGAGTCAGACACAACTGAGAGACTGAACAAGAAAAATGATCAGATTTTTAAAATTTTCTCTAACTAATGTAATATATTAATGTTTTCTTGATTAAATAATATTAAATGATACTCTTCTAAGATATGGTAAAGGTTTCCTAATTGTTTGGATTCACTTTTCTAGTATTTTATATTGGAACCTGACATCTATAGTCATACGAAGTATCCATTATAATTTTCATATTTGTATTATCTTTGTCAGGCTTTGCTATCAGAATTATGTCTAGATACTTAAATGAATTTTCTTCTTTCACTTTCTGTGACAATTCTATAGTGAAGTGAAGTCGCTCAGTTGTGTCCGACTCTTTGCGACCCCATGGACTGTAGCCCAGCAGGCTCTGAGGAGCCTCTCAGCCCATGGAATTTTCCAGGCAAGAGTACTGGAGTGGGTTGCCATTTCCTTCTCCAGCGGATCTTCCCAGCCCAGGGATTGAACCCAGGTCTCCCACACTGCTGGCAGACGCTTTACCATCTGAGCCACGAGGGAAGACAATTCTATAGCATGGGAATAATTAATTCTTTTTAGAAGCCTGAAAACTTTGAGGTCATTTATCTTATTGGATATAATAATTTGATAAAATTTTTAATATTATTCATGACTAGTGGTACATATAGAATGTTGTCACTTCTTGGTTCATTTTAGCAATGCATATTTCAGAAAATTGCTTTTGCAACCTTCCAATAAATGTATGACGATTTAGTTATATGAGTTATTTTCTTTAAAATGAAAATTATGTACAACCAACTTTCATTTTAAGTCCCATTTTAATTTGTCACAAGAATATCAAGGAGATATAAAAAAGCCTTCCTCAGCCATCAATGCAAAGAAATAGAGCAAAACAACAGAATGGGAAAGACTACAGAGCTCTTCAAAAAATTAGAGATACCAAGGGAACATTTCATGCAAAGATGGGCTCAATAAAGGACCGAAATGGTATGGACCTAACAGAAGCAGAAGATATTAAGAAGAGGTGCCAAGAATACATAGAAGAACTGTACAAAAAAAATCTTCACGACCCAGATAATCACAGTGTGATCACTCACCTAGAGCCAGACATTCTGGAATGTGAAGTCAAATGGGCCTTAGGAAGCATCACTAGGAACAAAACTAGTGGAGGTGATGGAATTCCAGTTGAGCTGTTTCAAATCCTAAAAGATGATGCTGTGAAAGTGCTGCACCCAATATGCCAGCAAATTTGGAAAACTCGGCAGTGGCCACAGGACTGGAAGAGGTCAGTTTTCATTCCAATCCCACAGAAAGGCGATGCCAAAGACTGCTCAAACTACCGCACAATTGCACTCATCTCACATGCTAGCAATGGCACCCTACTGCAGTACTCTTGCCTGGAGAATCCCATGGACAGAGGAGCCTGGTGGGCTGCTGTCCATGGGGTCGCAAACAGTCGGAAACGACTGAGAGACTTCACTTTCACTTTTCACTTTCATGCATTGGAGAGGGAAATGGCAGCCCCCTCCAGTGTTCTTGCCTGGAGAATCCCAGGGACGGTGGAGCCTGGTGGGCTGCCGTCTATGGGGTCGCACAGAGTCAGACACGACTGAAGCGACTTAGCAGCAGCAGCAGCACACGCTAGTAAAGTGATGTTTAAAATTCTCCAAGCCAGGCTACAGCAATACGTGAAATGTGAACTTCCAGATGTTCAACTGGTTTTAGAAAAGGCAGAGGAACCAGAGATCAAATTGCCAACATTCGCTGGATCATCAAAAAAGCAAGAAAGTTCCAGAAAAACATCTATTTCTGCTTTATTGACTACGTCAAAGCCTTTAACTGTGTGGATCACAATAAACTGTGGAAAACTGTGAAAGAGATGGGAATACCAGACCACCTGACCTGCCTCTTAAGAAACCTATATGCAGGTCAGGAAGCAACAGTTTCCCCATCTATTTCCCATGAAGTGATGGGACCAGATGCCATGATCTTCGTTTTCTGAATGTTGAGCTTTAAGCCAACATTATTCCAATTATTAAGACATGACTATTTTTTATTTGTATGTAGAAGTTTGTTTATATGTAAAATAACCCTCATTAAGAGATTTTGCAAATAATTCTGAAAAAATGAGACAACATATAGTTAATATGAAATATATTTTGGAGATATACTATGGTGTGTTCTCACAAAGACACAACTTGATATTTCTTCTGTAAGGAAAACTATAACACATCCAACTGAATGGTAAAATCCTAGCATGAGGTGTTTCTAGTTATTTATAAAACAGAAAACTGTATAGGAAGAGTGTATTCAGAGAGACTGAAAATGAGAACTTTAAAGAGAATGAGGAGGAGACAGAGGAGGAAACGCAGCAGCAGGGAAGGGACAAATAGTAAATTGTAGGTGGAAGGGCAACAGTTCCTGGAAAAGTGACAGATGTCATGCAGCTAATCTTCTAAAAGGATCTGATTCCACATTGGAAATAGAAGCTTTAGACTGACAAAGTTTTCCAGCTAATATGTATGCACCAAAGACTAATTAGGTGTGTTTCTTAGGTATGTTTATCACTTCTTAGTTCAGTTTTCCATTACTTTGAACTGGTCAAAAATACCATTCCTTTACAAAGCGGTTTATTATGGAGGACCTAGAGCCATGTCATCTGTACATGAGATTCTTCCTTGAATTTTAGAATCAAGTAATGGAATTTTAATGTTAGAATCACCATATAATCTATTTCACATCTTTATCTAATGGAATGTTAACACTTAACCAAGTCTACTCAGCTAGTTAGTAAGAGAGTTGGTGAGGACAGAATATTTGTCTTGTGATCGATCAGCCTCTGCTCTCTTTCTACTGCTTTGTATCACCTCTGTCTATATATTATCTAATAGTCACTGCATCTTCAGAGGTTATTAGGAAAAAGTTGTTTGCTTTGCATTCATATTTTAAAATTTGACTTTATATTATTATAATAATTTGTTAGTTTAGTTAGCTCAAATTTTCAGATCCTGCTTCATAAAACTAGGCTCAATTCCTTACACATGACCCTGAAACAAAATGAATACTAAATAATAGAGAAAAATAATTGGCATAATTAAGCTTCTTTTGTATTTTAATAAATGAAACTGTTCTTTTGAGTTTATTCTTGAATCTGAAGTATAAACACTGTGTCTTTAGCTGTCTCATGGTTTCTTTAACTGAGAAGTGAATTGAGATAAAGTTTTTCAGAATTCATCTCCTCCAAATGATGGTTTAATGACCTCTGTAATATCTTACTTCAATTTTTAAGTGCTAAATTCTTTTAGTCACACTATCGCAAGAGCTCTTTACAAGTCAAGAGTCACAATTTAGGGCCCTGGCTTCATTATTTTATATAGATCAGCACAAACTCAGGCACCTGTTCACAGTCAGCTCTGCCCTCATCACCGTGTGGCTCTCATTCACCATATTGTCATTGCCATATACCTAGTTACCAGTCACAATAAGATCTGGGGCTCGCCTTTCAGTGTACCATGTTATTTATTATCCTCAAGCTCCATGCCTTTCAGGTTTTGGATCTGCAGAAATATCAACACAGTTTCTAAATATTTTCAAATATTGTAAAAAAAAAATCCAGATGTACCTTGTATTTGGTTATATTGTTCAAAGCCATCCAGTAAACTTGATAAAAATTACACTAGAGAACAGGTTTATCTGCTGGTATAAATTCTATCATTTAGAAACACATTGTCAATATGCACAGAATATCTGAAAGACTAGGTATTTGTACACAATGCCTTAAAAGTCAGCCATACTTCTAAAGGGTCTGAAGTGTTTATATATTTTTTCATTCAATTAAAGTACAGAATGGTGACTACAGGACCCATATATCCAATACATGGAGGATCTGGCAATGCATAGAGCCAGGATTCTAGATGCTGATGACTTCGTTGGAGAGAAAAAACATTATAGTATTCTCTATTGTAAGACATGAGATTATGAGTCATATGGATGGCACATTTAACAGGTGGATCTGGTAATCATCCTTATAATAACTTAACTAACTTATAAACCCTTACACTACTTATACACCACTTTACACCCTTATACTACTTAACTAACTAGAGCTTCCCTGGTGGCTCAGATGGTAAAGCATCTGCCTGCAATGCGGGAGACCCAGGTTCGATTCCTGGGTCAGGAAGTTCCCCTGGAGAAGGAAATGGCAATCCACTCCAGCACTCTTGCCTGGAAAATCCCATGGACGGAGGAGCCTGATAGGCTACAGTCCATGGGGTCGCAAAGAGTCGGACACAACTGAGCGACTTATGTGTTATGTTATACTACTTAACTAACTTAGGCATTTTCCTTAATTTTCTCATTTGCAAAACAAAGAATGCAGACTAGAAGTTCCCTTAGCCTCTCTTATATTTGATTTTCTCTCGTCCAATAAGATGTTATAATTTTGCCATTTGGAATAAATACTAATTTAGTTGTTGTTCAGCCACCCAGTCATGTCCAACTCTTTTCAATCCCGTGGACTGCAGCATGCCAGGCCTCCTTGTCCCTCACCATATCCCAAAGTATGCCTACATTCATGTTCATTGCATCAGTGATGCCATCCAGCCATCTTATCCTCTGACACCCGCTTCTCCTTCTTCCCTCAATCTTTCCCAGCATCAGGGACTTTTTCAATGAGTTTGCTGCTTGCATTAGATGACTGAAATACTGGAGCTTCAGTTTCAGCTTCAGTCCTTCCAATGACTATTCAGGGTTGATTTCCCTTAAGACTGACTGGTTTGATCTGTTGCTGTCCAGGGGACTTTCAGGAGTCTTCTCTAGCACCACAGTTCAAAGCATCAATTCTTTGGCGTTCTGCCTTCTTTATGGTCCATCTCTCACCCAATGTATATAACCACTGGGAAGACCATAACCTGACTATGTAGACCTTTTGGGGCAGAGTAATGTCTCTGCGTTTCAACACACTGTCTAGGTTTGTCATAGCTTTCTTGCCAAGAAGCAATTGTCTTTTGATTTCAAGGCTGTAGTCACCATCTGCAGTGGTTTTAGAGCCCAAGAAGAGAAATTTTGTCACTACTTCCACTTTTCCCCCTTCTATTTGCCACGCAGTAATGGGGCCAGATGCCATGATTTAAGTTTTTTGTTTTTTTTTACTATTGAGTTTTAAGCCAACTCTTTCAATCTCCTCCTTTACCCTCATCAAGAGGCTCTTGAGTTCCTCTTCACTTTCAGCCATTAGATTGTTATCATCCATCACATATCTGAGGTTGTTGATGTTCCTCCCACCTATCTTGATTCCAGCTTGTAATTCATCCAACTCAGCATTTCTCATGAAGTGCTCAGTATATAGGTATAACAAACAGGGTGACAGCAGACAGCTCTGTTGTACTCCTTTCTCAATCTTGAACCAATCAGTTGTTCCATCAGTTCAGTTCAGTCGCTCAGTCGTGTCCAACTCTTTGCAACCCCATGAAACGCAGCACGCCAGGACTCCCTGTCCATCACCAACTCCCGGAGTTCACTCAGACTCACGTCCATCGCGTCAGTGATGCCATCCAACCATCTCATCCTCTGTCGTCCCCTTCTCCTCCTGCCCCGAATCCCTCCCAGCATCAGAGTCTTTTCCATTGAGTCAACTCTTCGCATGAGGTGGCCAAAGTACTGGAGTTTCAGCTTTAGCATCATTCCTTCCAAAGAAATCCCAGGGCTGATCTCCTTCAGAATGGACCTGTTGTTCCATACAGGGTTCTAATTGTTGCTTCTTGACCCGCATACAGGTTTCTCAGGAGACAGGTAAGATGGTCAGTATTCCCATTTCTTTAAGACTTTTCCACAGTTTGTTCCACATAGTCAAAGTCTTTAGCATAGTTGATGAAAAAGAGGTAGATATTTTTCTAGAATTCGTTAGCTTTTTCTATAATCCAGTGAATGTTGGCAAATTGACCTCTGGTTCCTCATCCTTTTCCAAACCCAGCTTGGAAATCTGGAAGTTCTTGGTTCACAAAATGATGAAGCATCGCATGAAAGATTTTTAAGCATGTCCTTACCAGCATGGGAGAAGAGTGCAACTGCCTGAAGGTCAGCACATTCTTTAGTACTACCCTTTTTGGGAACTGGGATAAGGATTGACCTTTTCCAATCCTGTGGCCACTGCTGGGTCTTCCAGATTTGCTGATGTATTGAATGCAACACCCTGATGGCATCATCCTTTAAGGTTTTGAATAGTTCTGCTATTCAAAATAGTAGAATCAGAAGTCAGTCGATGTGTAGCAAAACGAATACAGTATTGTAAAGCAAAAAAACTAAAAAATAAAAATTAATTAAAGAAAAAAAAGAAGTCAAGTCGGCTTTAGAAAGCACTGCTCTTAATAAAGCTAGTAGATATGATGGATTTCCATTAGAACTATTCAAATGCTAACATATTACTTGATGTTTTAGAAAAATATATTTCAAAGCCAAAATCATTTGTCAAGACAAATAAGGATATTTTATAAAAGGTAGATTATCATTCAAAACTATGGATTCCGAATTCACTCAAACCTGTAAACACATTATAGCTCTGTGTACTGTTGGTAAACTGATTCATCATCCTTAACCTTCCTTTTCTATAAAATGAGACAAATAATATCTAAATGCAATAATGCATGTCATATTGTCTGACACACAAAAGCACTTACACACTGTAACTGTAAGTATTATCTGCATAGTATTTTCTTCCCATTTCTAAGTCCCTCTATGTTTGTCATATATTTTTATCTGCAAAATACTCTTTATGGTAGTATTATTCTCACTCTGTATTTGAAGAAAGCAAATCACACAGAAGCTCAGCACTGCCATAGGGCATTTTAGGAAACAAATATCTCTCTCCACACACATAAACAGAGATAGAGAAAGTGTAAAGTAAGAGTTCCCTGACTCCTCAAGGATGTCAAATGTTGCACAACTATTTTCATCCTAATAGACTCAATCTTTAAAAGTTTATTTCCACAACTTTAAATACCTTCCCTTTACACACTGCTGAAAAGATGCACTGCATGTGTGTGAATGTGTGTATACAAAGTGAACCTTGCTTATTGTGTCTGACTGTTTGTGACTCCATGGACTTTATAGAGTCCTTGGAATTCTCTAGGCCAGAATACTAGACTGGGTAGCCTTTCCCTTTTCCAGGGGATCTTCCCAACTCAGAGATCAAACCCAGGTCTCCCACATCACAGGTGGATTCTTTACCAGCTGAGCCACAAGGGAAGCGTGTATGTGTATATGGGCTGAAAAAGTTATCATTGAATTGTGATTGGTAGATGGAATTATTAACTTCATATTTTGTACATTTTTGGTTCATAACTTCAAAGAATTATCCAGGTGAAAAATATTCCTTTCATTAAGATGATAAGGGTAGAAGGCACAAGAGAAAGAAAGTGCTTGTGGACTAGGACTTTCTCAGTATCATAGTGTCCACAGTCCAAGGGCAGAGTCAGAAATAGAACTGAATTAAAAAAAAATTTTTTTTGTATCATTCCAATGTTGTTTAGAAGCTTAGAAAATGTTTATCATCTGGGCCTTAATGTTTTATTTTTTCCTCTGTGGTCCATAGTTGGAGAAAGAAGCTACTCAATCTGTCAGCAAGGTAAAAAAAAAAAAATAAAAAAAAAAACTTTGCTATTCTGAGGAAAATAATGCATGAGTTGAAAATTCTTAAGTGTTAAATGGTTAATTATGGCCACATTTGTGAATACAAAGTTGCTAAACCCACATTTATGCAGCAATCACACCATGGAAGCCTTGAGACCTATTTGGTTCTTATAAAACTACCTAGGGGTCACACACTAAATGCAGCACTACAGTTCTTTTTTATTTAACAGGTAGTTTTGTGACTGTGAGTCTTTTAAATATGAATTGAATTATGGAAAGCTGATCTACACACCATTACTTAGCTATCTGTCAGTCACAATTCAGGTCTAATCTTTATTAGGTCTCTGCAGAAGTGTCCAAGACTGACCACAAATTCCAGAAGTGACATAATGGTTTGTCATGGAAATGTGGTTTTCATATTCTTGAAGATTTAGAAACCAGGACTCCAAAAAAAGAGACTACTTTGACAAATAACTACTCTAGTGTGGGTTGTTCTGCTACAATTCTTAGGGAGGAAGGTATCCTAGAAACAATCATAAAAATAGATGGATCTTGGGTGATCCCTATGCTTTTTTCATTTATCTTCCTCTTGCTTTTTTTGAACAAAGGCTTAAAGGAACCATGAAAATAATAAAATTTTGTATACAATGAAGGTATAATTTTTTCCACTGGCATGAACTCACAGGTCAAATGGAAACGTACTCACAGCAGATCAGATGTTTAAACAGAAAAACTGATGGCAACAGTCCATTTCTTAAAGAAAACTGCTGACTGCTTTCTGACTGTGTCAATTCTTGCCACAGAGCTCATCAAGGTATATTTGGTTTCAAAGGAATCAGCACCACCTCATGCCAAACCTAAAAAAGAGAATCTAACTCTAAGGGGCTTTGAAAATTAAAAATTATAATAATGTAAAATGCATGCATCTGGGGATTAAAAGCCTTCAATGTTCTCCAAGCAAGAATAGCAGATCCATCTGGGTCTCTCCAAACTTCTAAAGTTAGTCCATGACCATTTTCACTGACCTCAAGTTCTCTTTTTTAAAGAATGAGTGAAGTGAGTGAAGTCGCTCAATTGTGTCCGACTTTTTGCGACCCCATGGACTGTATAGCCTACCAAGCTCCTTCCTCCATGGGATTCTCCAGGCAAGAGTAATGGAGTGGGTTGCCATTTCCTTCTCCAGGGGATCTTCCCAACCCAGGGATCGAACCCAGGTCTCCCACATTCCAGGCAGAGACTTTAACTCTAAGCCAATACTACAGCTTTAATGGGATTTACTAGGTGGTACTAGTGGTAAAGAACCCATCTGTCATTGCAGGAAACATAAGAGACATGAGTTCAATCCCTGGATAAGAAAGATCCCCTGGAGTAGGAACTGGCAACCCACTCCAATAGTATTGCCTGGAGAATCCCATGGACAGAGGAGCCTAATGAAATACGGTCAATAGGGTCGCAAAAAGTCAGACATGACTGAAATGACTTAGCACGCACTCACAGCTTTAATATTTCCCCTCTGTTGCTTGCAAATATTGCTAAAAACTGCTGAATTTTTAATGATAAAAAAATCAGAAAGAGAAATTAAGGAAACAATCCCATTTATGATCACATTGAAAATAATAATATGCCTAGGAATAAATTTATCTAAGGAGACGAAAGAATTGTACTCCAAAAACTCTAATATGCTGATAAAATTGCAGGAAACATAAGAGACATGAGTTCAATCCCTGGATAAGAAAGATCCCCTGGAGTAGGAACTGGCAACCCACTCCAATAGTATTGCCTGGAGAATCCCATGGACAGAGGAGCCTAATGAAATACGGTCAATAGGGTCGCAAAAAGTCAGACATGACTGAAATGACTTAGCACGCACTCACAGCTTTAATATTTCCCCTCTGTTGCTTGCAAATATTGCTAAAAACTGCTGAATTTTTAATGATAAAAAAATCAGAAAGAGAAATTAAGGAAACAATCCCATTTATGATCACATTGAAAATAATAATATGCCTAGGAATAAATTTATCTAAGGAGACGAAAGAATTGTACTCCAAAAACTCTAATATGCTGATAAAAGAAATTAAAAATAACAGGAATAGATGGAAAGATATACCATTTTACTGGATTGGGAGAATCGATATTGTCAAAATGACTATACTACTCAAGGCAAACTACAGATTAAATGCAATCCTTATCAAACTACCAATGGCATTTTTCATTGAACTAGAACAAAAGAAAATTACAATTTGTATGAAAGTACAAAAGATACCAAATAGCCAAAGGAATCCTGAGAAGGAAAAATAGAGCTGGAATAATCAGGTTCCCAGACTGCAGACTATACTACAAAGATACAGTCATCAAAGCAATATGGCATTAGCACAAAAGCAGAAGTACAGATCAATGAAACACGATACAAAACCACATGTGTGCGTGCATGTTAAGTCGCTTCAGTCATGTCTGACTCTTTGCAACCCTATGGACTGTAGCCCACAAGGCTATGGACTGTAGCCCGCAAGGCTCCTCTGTCCATGGGATTCTCCAGACAAGAATACTGGAGTGAATTGCCACGCCCTCCTCTAGGGGCCCCAACCCAGGGATCAAATGTGCGTCTCCTGCAACACAAGTGGATTTTTTACTGCTGGCCACTAGAGAATCCCCTAGAAAGCCACTTACCTATGGTCAACTAATCTATGACAAATGAGGCAAGAATATATAATGGAGAAAAGAGAGTCTCTTCAATAAGTGGTGCTGGGAAAACTGGACAGCTACATGTAAAAGAATAAAATTAGAACATTCTCTAACATCATACATAAAGATAAACTCAATATGGATTAATCTAAATGTAAGACCAAATACTATAAAACTCTAGAGGAAAACATAGGTTGAATACACTGACATAAATCACATAAATATCTTTTGGATCTGTCTCCTAAAGTAATGAAAATAAAAACAAAAATAAACAAATGAGACCTAATTAAAAGTCTTTGTATAGCAAAGAAAACTATCAATCTAACAAGAAGACAACCCACAGGTTGGGATAAAATATTTCCAAACAAAGAAACTGACAAGGGATTAATTTCTAAAACATAAAAATAGCTCAACTAAAAACATCTAAAAATGAATATAAGATCTAAGTAGACATTGCTCTAAAGAAAATATACAGATGGTCAAGAGGTCAAGAGGTACATGAAAAAATGCTCAACACTGCTAAATATAAGAGAAATTAAAATCAAAATTACAATGAGGTTATCACCTCATGCCAGTAAGACTGGTCATCATCAAAAAATCTACAAACAATAAATGCTAAAGAGGATGTAGAAAAAAGGGAACCCTCCTATACCACTGGTAGGGATACAAATTGGTACAACCAATAGAAAGAACAGTATGAAGGGTTCTTTAAAAATTGAAAATAAAACTCCCATATATAAGATCCCACAATCCCAACCCTAGCACATATCTGGAGAAAAATCATAATTCAAAAAGAAACATGCACCCTAGTGTTCTTTAAAGCACTATCTACAAAAGTCAAGACATGGAAGCAACCTATATGTCCAGTGACAGAGAAATGGATCAAGAAGATGTGGTACATATATACAATGAAATTTACTCATCCATAAAAAATAATGAAGTAATATCATTTGCAGCAACATGGATAGACCTAGAATTATTATATTAAGTGAAATTAAGTCAGTATCAGATGATACAATGATTAAGACAAGTATCAGATGATATTACTTAAATGTGTAATCTAAAAAAAAAAAAAAGATACAATTAAACTTACTTACAAAATAGAAACAGACTCATAGACTTTAAAACCAAACTTATTGTTATCAAACAGAAAAGGTAGGGAGAGGGATTAATTAGGAGTTGGGATTAACATATACACTTTACCATATATAAAATAGATAATCAACAAAGACCTACTAAATGGCATAAGGAACTCTATTCAATATTTTGTAATAACCTATATGGAAAAAGAATCTCAAAAAGAATAGGTATAACTGAATTGCTCTGCTGTGCACCCATTTTGAGTTTGTACATGGTCAAAGCTATGGTTTTTCCAGTTGTCATGTATAGATGTGAGAGTTAGACCATAAAGAAGGCTGAGTGCCAAAGAATTGAAGTTTTGAACTGTGATGTTGGATAAGACTCTTAAGAGTCCCTTGGACTGCAAGGAGATAAAACTAGTCAATCCAAAATGAAATCAACACTGAATTTTCATTGGAAGGACTGATGTTAAAGCTCCAATACTTTGGCTACCTGATGAGAAGAGCTGACTCATTGATAAAGGTCCTGATGCTGGGAAAGACTGAAGTCAGGAGGAGAAAGGATGACAGAGGATGGGATGGTTGGATGGTGTCACTGACTCGATGGACATGAGTTTGAGCAAGTTCTGGGATATGAAGAATAGGGAAGCCTGGCGTGCTGCAGTCCATGGAGTCGCAACAAGTGGGACAGACTGAGCAAGTGAACAACAATACCTGAAACTAACATAATACTGTACATCAACTATCCTGTAATATAAAATAAAAATTAAATTTAAAAGCATTAAATAAAAAAACAAGTGTTGGATTTTTGAAATCAGATAAATCTGCCAACTTGAATGTAAATGTCCCCTTGTAGATGCTTTCATAGCTGTATTTTATATCTGATGTGCTGCTAGTTGACAGATGTATTACACTCCTATTAATATCCTGGAGATTCTGGTTCTAATGTTTATATAAAAACAATGAAACAATACTAATCAACAGCTGAGAAGAGATAAGTGAAAATGTTCACTAACCAAAAGACATTTTATTTTTTTAATTGATTTTTATTTTTTAGTTTGTTTTGCTTTACAATACTGTATTCCTTTTGCTATACATTGACATGGATCAGCCACGAGTGTACATGAACTCCCAATCCCGACTCCCACCTCCCCCCTCCCGCCCCACACCTTCTCTCTGGATTATCCCCGTGCATCAGTCCCAAGCATCCTGCATCCTGCATCAAACCTAGACTGGTGATTCATTTCACTTATGATATCATACATGTTACACTGCCACTCTGCCAACCCATCCCACCCTCTCCCTCTCCCACAGAGTCCAAAAGGCCGTTCTATACATCTGTGTCTCTTTTGCTGTCTTGCGTACAGGTTTATCATTACCATCATACTAAATTCCATATATATGTGTAAGTATACTGTATTGGTGTTTTTCTTTCTGGCTTACTTCATTCTGTATAATCCTAGAGGAGAACATAGGCAAAACACTCTCTGACATAAATCACAGCAGGATCCTCTATGATCCACCTCCCAGAATACTGGAAATAAAAGCAAAAATAAACAAATAGGATCTAATTAAAATTAAAAGCTTCTGCACAACAAAGGAAACTATAAGCAAGGTGAAAAGACAGCCTTCTGAATGGGAGAAAATAATAGCAAATGAAACAACTGACAAACAACTAATCTCAAAAATATACAAGCAGCTTATGCAGCTCAACTCCAGAAAAATAAATGACCCAATCAAAAAATGGGCCAAAGAACTAAATAGACATTTCTCCAAAGAAGACATACGAATGGCTAACAAACACATGAAAAGATGCTCAACATCACTCATTATCAGAGAAATGCAAATCAAAACCACAATGAGGTACCAT
>SJXQ01009813.1:68529-80037 GCA_006408695.1 Aepyceros melampus | reverse complement strand
TAAGAAAGAGATGGGAATACCAGACCACCTGACCTGCCTCTTGAGAAATCTGTATGCAGGTCAAAAAGCAACAGTTAGAACTGGACATGGAACAACAGACTGGTTCCAAATAGGAAAAGGAGTACATCAAGGCTGTACATTGTCACCCTGCTTATTTAACTTATATGTGGAGTACATCATGAGAAACACTTGGCTGGATGAAGCACAAGCTGGAATCATGATTGCAGGGAAAAATATCAGTAACCTCAGATATGCAGATGACACCACCCTTATGGCAGAAAGGGAGAACTAAAGAGCCTCTTGATGAAAGTGAAAGAGGAGAGTGAAAATTTTGGCTTAAAGCTTAACATTCAGAAAACGAAGATCATGGCATCTGGTCCCATCACTTCATGGCAAATAGATGGGAAAACAGTGCCAGACTTTTCTTGGGCTCCAAAACCACTGCAGATCGTGGCTGAAACCATGAAATTTAAAGACACTTGCTCCTTAGACCAACCTAGACAGCATATTAAAAAGCAGAGACATTACTTTTCCAAGAAAGGTCCATCTAGTCACAGCTATGGTTTTTCCAGTAGTCATGTATGGATATGAGAGTTGGACTATAAAGAAAGCTGAGCACCGAAAAACTCATGCTTTTTAACTGTGGTGTTGGAGGACACTGCCAGGAGATCCAACCAGTCCATCCTAAAGGAAATCAGTCCTGAGTATTCACTGGAAGGACTGACAGTTGGTGATGGATAGGGAAGCCTGCTGTGCTGCATTCCATGTGGTCGCAAAGAGTCGGACATGACTGAACAACTGAACTGAACCAAGTTGGCCTAGTAAAGAAAGAACAAACTAAAATTATCTATGCTATGAGCTTATAACTGCTGCAGTACACACAGAATATTGCTTTCCTGATTATGTTCACGATTTCATAACACTCAAGCTGTATTTTCAGTTTACTTTTACTCCAATGTTCCTGTATCCTTGTAAATTAAAAGAAAGTGCCAGCAGAATAGATTATTTTCCATGCTTTTTGAAACCAATAATTTTACTAACAGAAACCTGTCATCTCCCTGAAGGAAAGAAGAAGAGTATGTTAGATTTTTAGATGCTGTTAACTCTAATAACAGACTAATGAATACTTAGTTCAGTTTTTGGAACTGGCATTATTCACCCAAATCTTTTTCAATATTTCACTTGTGCCATACTGTTACAAGTATTGAAAACAAATAAAGTCAAGTACACTACTTTTTAAAACACAAATCTAAAAGTGTAAAATCTGAAACAACGATGATGACATTTCTGTTCCTCTCAAATTAAAAAAAAGATAATGACTCCAAAGTTACTAAGTTTATTCAATTAGAATCAGTCTTCA
The DNA here is from genome assembly GCA_006408695.1 of Aepyceros melampus. Taxonomy (NCBI): domain Eukaryota; kingdom Metazoa; phylum Chordata; class Mammalia; order Artiodactyla; family Bovidae; genus Aepyceros; species Aepyceros melampus. The sequence goes on along the minus strand of SJXQ01009813.1, from coordinate 78,677 downwards.
AAGTAATACCCTAATTCAAGATCACTCTAAATCTTCAGAGACGTTATTTCTAGAAAAACATGGCTGTCTTAATAATCTTTCTGCAACATAGAGCCCAATAGGTTAAATAAAAAGGCTAAAGTCAGCCCTGTTGTTATCTAGACAAACCCATGCTTCCCAGAGACTGCTTACATGTACAGTATGTTAAAATTGGTCACATAAGGTATTACTGATCTTGCTATCCAACTTCTGAACAATCTCGCTATGAAAATGATGAGGATAAACGTAATTTCAAAATTTTACTAGTTATTTTAGTATACACCTCAGAAAAGTTAGAGGGGAAATACACAAAATCAAACATTAGTAACTTGAGGGATAACTTGTTAACCCAGAAAACCAACCTGTAGACTCTGTATTATTTCAACTTCAAGAACTAAGAGACCCCAATTCAAAGGCAATTCATTAGGAAAATTTTTTCCTTTCCCATGCAGCAAAAATGACTGTAGAAGAGCACTAAATAAAAGCAAGAGGGACACATGCCTCCAAAGAATAATCCTCTTCAACTGCCATAATCCAATGCTAGGAGTAAGGAGAGGTACCTAAAGCAAAAATAAGACACAAATAGAATTGCCATACATACCGAGGCTCTACTCTTGACAGCTGATTTGAATAGGAGGAAATCTATTTACTTTTTAAAACTACCAATATTTTTGGAAAGCAAAGGATAAGGAGTTATCAGTGAACTTGTGAGTAATTTCACAGGAGTATGGAATTAGAACATTACTATCCCAGAAAAAAATAAAATTTTAAAAAGTTTTCTATTAGCCTAAATTTGCTGGTTGTTGTGACATAATACACTGTCCCTTCCAACACTTCCCAGTTAATTGGTTTTCAGCTTTCAAGGTAGAAACCCAGAACAATAAGCAAATAATTCTATCCAGCAACTAACACAACAACCTACATATGCAGGCATTTAATGATTATTTGCTGAATAAATGCAAAATAACATTTAAAATCAATTAAAACCAATCTGAGTATCATCATGCTTTTAAAAGGACCGGTAGTTGTGCAAATGATAGGTTACTATGAGTTGAACTAAGCATATCAATATTATATGTACATTAGAAGGTATCTGTGGAACATTTTAAAACTTTGGTCCAATGACAGTAAAGCAGCTTCCCTGGTTACTGTTCAGGCAGGAATTTGTTTACTCTCCTTGGTCGAAATGACTTTAATGGTTCTAAATAGCTCCAAAATGTTCCCCCATACTAAGACATTGGTCATCTGGCCAGTCTAATGCAAACTACAACATATACTTTGGAAAATTTTACTTTCAAAAGATACATGTATTGTGTGTAGTATAGATGAATGCACATTTTTACATGGCATGTGTACATACATGGTATTCTTTAGTAGCAATCCTCACTGTAGTAATTTCTTAGAGATATGAGGTCCTTGTAATTTCATTAAAATACAACCTTGGGGAATGTGAAACAAGTTTAAATTGGCCATTGAGTTATTTATCAGAGTAAAAGAAGTCCTTTGTGTAAGACATCTAAATCTTATTTTGTTAAAAACAGCAATAACTTTATTATTCTTGTCAGATAGTATATGCAAAGAACAATGATTTTATTTACTTCTCAAAATAATCAGAGATAAACACATTAATTTCCATTTTATATACGAGGAAACTGAAGACCTTTATTCTGCTTCTGCACTTTTCTCAGAAACAGTTGAGCCTATTTGAGTGGACTATTTCTGGATTCCCTATTCTGTTCCACTGATCTATGTGTTTATTCTTCCAATACCACACTGCTTTAATTTGTTTTTACTGCCTTACTACCCTATATTGAGTGATTTCTTGCATTTTAGTTTTTTCAAAACTGTTTTAGATACTCTAGGTCCTATGCTTTTATATATGAAATTGAGAATTAACCTATGTCTACATAAAACCTTCTTGGATTTTATTGACCTTTATTTTGAGTAAACATAGCTATTCAATCAGCAGTTCTGATTTACTGATCTGATATGGTTGTCAACAACTTGTCTATGTCTTCTCATCTTCAATATAATCTTTATAAGGGGGATAACAATGTATACAGGGAAAAACTAAAATTATCTCAGTTCAAATTACAACTGTGCCTTCCACTGATTTTTGTCTTTCTCATCTGTTAAAAAAAATACACCTTTTATATGCTTTTATATATGAAATTGAGAATTAACCTATGTCTACATAAAACCTTCTTGGATTTTATTGACCTTTATTTTGAGTAAACATAGCTATTCAATCAGCAGTTCTGATTTACTGATCTGATATGGTTGTCAACAACTTGTCTATGTCTTCTCATCTTCAATATAATCTTTATAAGGGGGATAACAATGTATACAGGGAAAAACTAAAATTATCTCAGTTCAAATTACAACTGTGCCTTCCACTGATTTTTGTCTTTCTCATCTGTTAAAAAAAATACACCTTTTCATACCAAACTGTTTTGAAGAGTGAGTAAAACTGAAGAGATAACACATGTTAAATAAATGTTGTTTCTTTTTCCCTTGAGATACATTTAAGATGGAATGGATTCCAATGTCTTTTTGAGTAAAAAATTTACATTAGGTGCTAAAATTACTACATATCTTCTTAAAGTCTGTCCCCAACCACTTTTCAGGAAAGAGAGATAGGTCTCGTAGTAAGAATAATTATTTGTGGCCTTTGAAATTTTTGTTAGTGAAGGGATATTTTATTCACAATGGAGTCACTATCCCCTTAGCTAGTAGTAAGGTATGCAGATTATTTAGCTTCCAAATTATAAGGTTAAAACAGGTCACTAAACATTTTTTTCTCTTATAGAAAAGGAAATTCCTCAAATCTACACAGGAAGAGTATACAAGATACTTCAAATACTTCCTCTGCTCCCATCATACCATAGAACAACAGAATAAAACATACAAAAAACATAACTCACAGAAAATTTATTTTACAGCTAATTGCTGGCTTAGGAATTGACAGACACTTTTTTCCTATTGGATAATGAGAACCATATGACTATTTTTACTTTTGGCATAGAGCTGTGGCTCTTTATCATTGGTTATATATCACAATCACCTAGGAAATGATGCCCAGACACTCAGCAGATTAAATATGAATCTCTATGAGTTAGGCACCATCATGGAAATTGTTTTTTTTAATTCCCAGATATCTCTGATCTATGCTGTTGTTATTTAGTCGCTAAGTCATATCCAACTCTTTTGAGACCCCATGGATTGTAGCCCACCAGGCTCCTCTGTCCATGGGATTTCCCAGGCAACAATATTGGAGTGGGTTGCCATTTCCTTCTCCAGGGGATCTTCCTGACCCAGGGATTGAACCTGTGTTTCCTGCATTGGCAGGTGTATTCTTTACCACTGAGCCACCAGGGAAGCCCTATCCGATATATGATCAAAACTAAAAACTACCAGCCCATGGAAATCAAGGACAAATTTGAAATTAAATTATATTTTAAATATGTAGCAGACCTTTAGAGCATCTTATCTGTGTTCTAGTTCACCCTCCAACCCCATCCTCCATCATTTCCATATACCTTCTATGCTGTTTCCTCTTATCCTTAATATCAAAATAATTTTTATTGGATCTTATCTCCTATAAACCATCTGAAATACTTTGTGAAATGGAAGCAAGGAATAAACAAAACACACTCTCTCCCTCACATACCAACACACACACACACACAGCAGGACCTACTTCAAATGTACAGATAAGAGTTAAAATCTAGCAGCAAAATCAGTTACGTAGAATGCCTCCAGGGCAATTCAGAAAACATATTATCTACAAAAGCCAGTTCAAACTTAGCTCTAAATCTCTCTCCTGGGACCTCCCTGGTGGTCCAGTGGTTAGGAATCTGCCTGCAAGTGCAGGAAATGTAGGTTCAACTCCTGGTCTGGAAGGGTCCCACATGCCATTGAGGAGCAACTGAGCCTGTGCTCTAGAGCTCACGAGGTGCAACAACTGAAGCCCGCTCACCTAGAGCCAGTGCTCTACACAAAAAAAGCCACTGCAATGAGAAGCCTGAGTACCACAACTAGAGAGTAGCCCCCACTCACAGCAACTAGAGAAAGCCCACAAGCAGCAAAGAAGAGTCAGTGGAGCCAAAAATAAAATAAATTAAATCTCTTTTCAACTCTCTTCCCACCTAAAAACAAACCAAAAGAAAACAATATAGATAAAGAAAATAAAACCATCATCAAGTACAGTAAATTATCTTTGGAAATCACATAAATGTATAAACATTATACAGCAAATTTTGACAAAGTACTAAAAGTTAAGACCTCAAGATTCCAAGTACTTACCAGACTTTGAGAACTGCTGGCTAAAGATAATGACAGCATCCACCAAGAAAGAAATTACAAGAACAGAAAAAAAAAATCTTATATTTCCCTCCCAAAATTATAGATGAGAGAGACTGAAAGGGGCAGTACTGAAACAATATGGCTAGAGAAAGCAGTAGAACCAAGTCAGGCCTTATTTTGGAATGGTGAGGTAATAATTACCTCTCTTGAAGAAAAAAAATCAAGGTAAGGAAATACAGAGGCTTTGCCCTGAAGGAACTGGCCTGAATATTTCCAGACCAGACTGGCTTAAAGTAAAATAGTCTTTGAAAAACTAGGAAGGCATCAGTGGTGGGTTGGGGTCAGGGCCCTGTTGGCCACTCCCCTCTTTCTAGTCCAAATAAACTTGCTAAGAGTATATAAGAAAAACAGATATCCCTGTTCTCTTTATTGCATTCTAGAAAAAAGCACCAGTCACTATTTTCAGCACAGCCCTCTGCACTCGTGGGCTGCTATTTAAGATGAATACTGATAAAGCAAAAATTTCAGGCTAAAGCACTATTTTAAAAGCACTGAAAAACTTTTCAGCTAGTAATAAGCATATTCACCTTTAGAAGTAAAGATTTTAAGCATGCCAAGCATAGCCAGAAATCTTTAGAGTGGTTTGCTCTTGTTTAAGACACTACTGGGGCAGTGTTGTTTTAACTTTCTATCTCCCTATGCTGCAAATATTTGTTATCTTTATACTAGTCTAGTGGCTAACATAGACACTTTTACTGGCAAGCATGCATTAAATATCTGTTATATTGAATTAAGTCCTACCACAATACTTCTAATGTCTCTTACTCCCTAATATCTGATCAGTTGTTAAACTATTTTAACTCTTCAAGGTCTCTCCCTCAGTATTCTCCTTTCTACTGCCTTCTGTCTTTGTTAAAAAACTCACTATTACTTTCACTAATTAAAATTCCCCACCCTCAGTCTCTCCCCAACTTCAATCCATCCTACATGCTGCCATCAGCTATTGCCAGCAAAGATCTGGTCATGCCATTCATGATCTCAAAAATCTTCAGTAGCTCCCATTTACAGAACACTGAAAACCTTTAAAATAGCTTTAAAAGCCCCATATAATCTGGGCCTTGCCTACTTTTAGATGAATACCTCATATCACACTATATTCCCATTCTCACATCATAGACTTATATCCTTGCAAATCATACTCCTCCTTCCTCCAAGGACACATCCATGCCTTTGCTTACACTGCCCTCATCCACCAGAAATAGGTTCCTTTAATCTGTGAAAATATTATCCACTCTCCAATGCCCTGCTCAAATTCCACCTCTTTCACAATGCCTTACTAAATCTATTCCCTAAACCACCACCACAGGCACCTCATTGTTGATGGTCTTGTAATTTCTATAACAGCAGTTTCTGCATATGACTATCTTGCCCACCTGAATGTAAACCCATGGGGTTGGGGCGGGATTCAGGATGGTATATCTTTAGACATCTGACATTACAATGCTATGTACTGAACTGCCTTGTACCCAATAAACACTTCATGAACTGAACCAATTCCTACTATGACAAAAGTTCAAAATAGGAAAAACGTCAATGAAACATCTCATTAGCTAGTTATAACAAATTATTTGCCTCTCCTTATCCCCCAAAGTGTTCCTAAATATAACTTCATATTTCATCCTTAATCATCCTATCATTACAAATGTGATCAATATACTTAAATAAAATGATCTAAGGGGAGATCTTATGAAAAAAACCACTCATAATAAGGAAAACTGGAGCTATGACCATGGCTATCTAAATCCCAAGACTTTAATATGCTGCTGCTAAGTCACTTCAGTCGTGTCCGACTCTGTGCAACCCCATAGACGGCAGCCCACTAGGCTCCCCTGTCCCAGGGATTCCCCAGACAAGAACACTGGAGTGGGTTGCCATTTCCTTCTCCAGTGCAGGAAAGTGAAAAGTGAAAGTGAAGTCGCTCAGTTGTGTCCGACCCTCAGCCTCAGCGACCCCATGGACTTCAGCCTTCCAGGCTCCTCTGTCCATGGGATTTTCCAGGCAAGAGTACTGGAGTGGGGTGCCATTGCCTTCTCCAGGTTTTAATAGAATTGACAATTCAGAATTTAGGGGTAGAAAAAAGAGGTGACTATGGGGAAAGAGAAGGAACTGTATACATACTATGTGCAAATCATTTTGCTAAAGAATTAAACACAGCAAGGTATTTAGTTTTTATATAGCAACTCTTGAAGACAGTTTTTCTCCCATTTAGAGATGAAGAAACTGAAGCTCAGAGAGGTTAGGCAACTTGCAGTGGATCTAGTGTAAGTTGGATGTGAAATTGGAACCTAAATTAAACTGGCCTCTAAAGCCCATATTCTTTCCCCTATTACTACAGGGTCTCATGAATTTAATTAAAATTAGCAGTGTTTCCCAATCTGCCATGTATCTGATGTCCTAGTTAAATTTTTAGAGTCAGTGACTTTAGCCCCAAACTGTTTTAGCAATGAATTGCATTACTTTCAAAACTAACTTCCTTAAACAAAAGCAGTATGCTAAAAAATAATATAAAAGTACCAATAATTATTTAATATAATATGGTGATATACAATTTGAAAATTCTATAACAAACTCCATCAGGAATGAAGTACTCTCTCACCAAAACAGAAAGTGCACAAACTGTGTACATGGCACTACCTCATGAAAAGTCCACTTTACTACTAAAACAGGCTATTCTTAATGACTTTTGTCCAGGAATGACCATACCCATCACACCTCCTAATTCTTACTTGAAACCTCTGACACATTTTCCCATAGGACAATTTTACAGTGATTAGGGTTTTCATCATTATATCTCTTCCCTGATGCTGACAGAATTCAGGCAATAGCTAAAATTATGGCTGCCTGAGAGATAATATCCTTTGAAGTCCCTATTCTCAATAGACCTAATTGAGACATTCTCTGCAAGAGCTCTCACAACCAAAGCTTCTTACTTATCCTATTTTCCCCCTCTCCCAGGAACCCTCTTTCCCCTTTCAGGCCCATTCTCCACCTCTCACTGGAACCAATCTAATTCTTGTTTGAAACCTCTGACACATTTCCCATTGAACAATGTTACAGTGATTAGACTCATCATTATACCTCATTACTGTGCACTGGTATAAAAACATAACTATCCTTAACAATTTTTTCCTGTGAAAAAAACATGTTAAGAGGCTAAACAACCAATTATCACACTTCTGAATAATTCAAAGGTTAACAACTGCCCATGAAACAAGACAGCAAAAGATGTTGAAAAAGATTCCACAAAATATGATAGTGTATGCAATATTTTATTTTATCAGGATTTAACACACACAGAAGTAGACATTAAAGTTTCCTATAACATTAAAGTTAACAGATTTGTACTTATATTTTCTTTAAGGATTTCAACACATATTCAAAAAATATATTCTACAATGAAAGCACCCTTAGTCCTAAAAACTATCATGATTGAGGGCTGCAAAGTTCATATTCAACGGTTAACATTTCCAAAGCCAACATCAACAAACATGTAATTAAAATAAATATAAATTCTGGGAAGTAAAAGTGTCTCCTTATCAAAAGAAAGCCATTATAAACAAACATCAATAACAACAACAACAACAACAAAAGAAACAACCTGTTCTGAGTACTAAACAGGTCTAAGCAGGTCAGATATAGTGGTTAGTTTTCACCTAGAATATTTGTTTTAGAAAAAAGTTTAATTAAGTCACTTGCAGGGTTAAATCTAACCACTCATAACGTTTTAGACAAAGAAGGCAGAAATACTATCTTTACCACATTACCTTCACCTTTCGTTTTACTTCATAGGGATTAACAATTTCCACTCCAGTATTTTTCCAAATTGCTGAGGTAGAGAGACCCATTGTTAAATCTCTATAATACCTAAAACATACTGCAAACAATAAAAAAAAAACCATATGTGGTAATTACAATTTAAAACATTTCTACATTCAAAGTTAACAAAAATAATAGCAAGCATGCGAATGGTCCCCCCCCCATCCCAACCTTTTATCTAAGCATTTAACTGTTTTTATAAACCAGATGCCTAGAACTATAAGTCAAAAGATTACATACACAAATTAAATAAAATTCCTCTTCCCTTGAGTAATCTTCTAGAAAATTCTTGCAAGTATGAAACATTCCAAGAAGAAACAAACCCCTCTTCATTTATCCTGTTCTTAAGAGATGTAGAATATTAAAATGTATCTAGAAATTCCTTAGTGTAATAGTAAAATATTTCCTATAAATAGAGAGGGTTCCACTTTAGATTTTCCATATTTCCATTACATTTCTTATTAAATGTTATTCTGGCATGTAATTTTAACCCCAGCTCAGTTGGAAATTTTAAAAGAAAAAGAACAAATTGAACAGACAGCAGCCCAAAGTATATTTTTAAGGATGAAGCAAGTACTTAAAAGACAAATCTGCACCTAGAGATGTGGAGGATTTCAAGTCCTACCTCAAAATATCCTACTGTGAATCAATTTGGCCTTCAAAATTTTAGGAGATCTGTAATCGTGATGGCCTCTACTGTACTACCAGGCTGTCAATCGATTAGGTTATCAGAAAAACATCCGACTTTCCCAAAAGTCTTGTTTTTGTTTTTAAACGCTGCCTGCTTCTAATAGTAACAAAAAAACAACAAAGCAACAATAATAAAAAACAAAGAACCTGTGCACATCTGAGTTCTCACTGCACAGCTGACCAAAGCGTAACCAGAACAGTTTCGGAAGAAGAGCGGGAAGAGAGGTGAACCAAAATTTTTGGTTGAACCTCGCTGTCTTACCAAAGATTCCTCTTATAAGGGCTGGAGTTTACTTTGCCTGTTCTTTCACTGACCAACGGGGCGGGGACAGCAGTTGGGCAAAGGGAGAAGGGGCGGAAGAGGGCGGTAGAAATTCAGGAGACCGCCAAGGAGGCTGCAGAACATCACCTGAGTGTAGATAAAGAAACCTTGCCTCCAGTTAATCTCCACTTAGGTTGTTACAAAGAACCACAAGCCACAAAGAAATGAGAAAAGTAACTAAGGAGCATTCATCCCTATGTGTAAATGTCCCCAGAGTTCGTCACCTTGCTGTTTCTGTTGCGCTGGGTTCCTAAAGCACCCGGTGTTCAATAGAGAGCTGGAGTCAGCAGCTGTCCCTCAAACTGGCAGCTAGCACACTTGGCGCAGCGGAGAAAGAGAAACATGCGGAGCCAGGCGCGGGCACCTGGCGTATCCCCCAGTTCCACTTTAGGTCGAAAAGTGAAGAAACTTAGTCACAACTCTGGCGTGGCCCGCAAGGCAGATACTCCCCCGAGGCCGAGGCCAAGCCCGGCCCGGGCTGCACTTACTCCTGACTCCCGAGCCCGCCGCCCAATCCCCGCCGGCTCCCAAGAGAAAGCGCGGTTCGAGCAAAGCGTTGTCCGCCGCCCCGCAGCCTCAAGGGGCCTGGCCTGGCACCTCGCTTCCCAGCCCCATGCCCCTTCTCCCCAGGGCCCCCCAGCAACGGTCTTGAGAGGAGGAAAGGGGTGGCCCCAACCCCTCCTGGCCACCACACTAACCTCGCCGCTGCTTGTGCTGCCTCCAAACACCTCCATTTCTTGGTCCCAGGGCTCGTCTTGAGGAGCGAACGGTAGCATCGCCCCTTTAGGAGCACTCGAACAGGAGCTGCCAACTGCCCGAGCGGCCGCGCATCCCGTTTTTGGAGCCTGCCTGCCACTGCGCCGCCGCCACCGCCGGGATCCCCAGCCTCGCCTTCAGCGACAGCTGCCTTCGCCGTGGGGTCGCTCAAAGACTCGGA
>SJXQ01009813.1:18096-66820 GCA_006408695.1 Aepyceros melampus | reverse complement strand
TCGCGTGGTGGGAGTTGGGAGAGAGGGGAGGGGGGCTTACTGGGCAGGGAAGGCGGGAGAGGCGTAGTAAAATCCTCTGCTAGCTCCTTGGTAAACCTGCGCGCTCCACGGAGCATGCGCGGCGCTGTTCACACATGCTCAGCAGGCCCTCGCAAGTCAACAGAGCAGCCGTGCCGGCTGGAGTCCCGAAAAAGGTTTGGGAGCTGGGGTCCCTCAGGAGCATTTGGAGGAGTCAGTGTCAGAGGAAAACTCCAGGAATACCTGCTTTCAGTGCTTGGAAAAGCAGGTGCGCTATACACCAAGGCACGCCCATTTGGTATTTAGTGACAAATATTAAGGCAGGGGTTTTAGTCCAGTATACATTAGCCTGGTAAAAGCTGGAGGCAGGAATAAATCCGTTTAAAATAAAGTGGTACAACTGCGCTGCCTAACTCCCCTTCTCCTCTTGTCCTGCTCACAGTGTTGGTATTTACTCTGGTTGTCTTCATACTATCGATGTCACCCCATGTTTCCAGTATTCACATACATAACGTACACCACTTATTGGGCTCAACGTGAGGCAGTGAAGGCAGAGTGTACGAAGCTAACTTCATTTCCACCCCGCTCTGAGGATATTGGACCTGTAGTGACAGAAATTATCATTTTTCTCTCTTCTCCAAATCATTTACTGCTTTGCTACTCTAAGCCACACGCTGTACCAGATGCTAGCAATATAACTGAGATGACGTATAGCCTCATGCATGGGAGATGATCAATACATGGGAAATACTTCAAAACCTAGAGTAAAAATGTTATTCCACATTTGACACTTCAAAGAACTTGAAAGAGCAACTGTAACAGCTACTAAGCCAGCTCAATACCTTGGCGAGATTTCTAACGGTAGACATAAAATAACACCCTCTGCCACGTACTACACCTAGGACTGTGATGCTGTGCTCCACGGAAAACGTTGAACGATGCTCTCTATTTATTTCACCGTCTAGCTTCTAGCATTGGCAACGTAAAGTGAACCAGAGATTGTACTGAATCGCAATCAAAGATCACTAGTAGATCATTCCCACCTACTCAGCTTAAAACCCCAGGGAGAAATTAAGTTTTAAGAATATGTGTGTGTGTGAAGGTGCTCAGTCGTGTCCGACTCTTTGCGACCCCATAGACTGTAGCCTACCAGGTTCCTCCATCCATGGGATTTTCCAGGCAAGAATACTGGAGTCAGTTGCCATTTCCTTCTCCAGGTGATCTTCCCGACCCAGGGATTGAACCCATGTCTCCCTCATGGTAAGCAGACGCTTTACCGTCTGAGCCAGCAGGGAAGCTTTAAGAATATGATCCTGTAAAAATGAAAGCTTTGAAAATAGTGGAGACATGGGGCTATAAACAGTGAAAATATGTGAGCATGTACCCACATGCAGGTAGACTTCCCTTTGGCTGAACTGACCTTGCTTCCGCCAATGCTTTGAGCACTGGATATCATCTTTTCTTGCCTACTCAAAGGCCTTGTTCTGCAATTCTTCCACTTCCTGTCTGCCCTTTTCACACCATCTATTTTTCTCCTCTACTGGACCTTTCCTGTCAGCAAAAAGCATGCTGTTACTGACTTCAACTTGCTGGACCACTCATTAGTATTTGAAGCACTTCATGTCTCTTAAAACATTTTCACTTGGCCCCCAGAGCAAAACATTTGTTCATTTTCCTTCTACATCACTGGCCATTTCTTCTCCATGTCCTTTGCTATATCATCCTTCATCTTCCTAATCTCTAAAAACTGGAACTTCAGGGCTCAGTCCTTGACCTATACCTTCTCCAACATTTTAGGTATTCCCATATTCCATCCTGTTCCACGGCTTTAAATCCCATCTGTATGCTGAAGACTGTCAAATTTTATCTCTAACCTTAAACACTTTCTTGAAATCTAGACTTGTACGTGCAACTATGTATTCTATTTGGATACCTAACTGAATTCTAGATTCGACCCTAACTAACCTATTCCTTGCCTAGTCTTCAGAATAATTAATGACCTCTACCACCCACTAGTTTGTTGCTCAATGTCATTTGAGTCTTTTTATGACCATCCGTTCTAAAACACCATCCCCATAACTATCTAGCCTCACCCTGCTTTTTCTTGATAATACTAATCAACATGTGATATATGATTGATTGATTTATTCCATCCAGCACCTAGCATAATGATACTCAGTAAATTTTTCTGAATGAATTAATTTGTCCTTTCCTCCTATGCATTTGATAAATACACCACATCAACTATATTAAGCTTCCTCACTATGAATGTATTACTCTGCTTCTATATAAAATTTAACTTTCATGTATGTTCATTCATTTAACATTCCCCTTAATATATAGACACGTGTGTGTGTTAATCACTCAGTCATGTCTGACTGTGTGCGAGCCCATGGACTGCAGCCCACCAGGCTCCTCCTCTGTCCATGGGATTCTCTAGGCAAGAATACTGCAGTGGGTTGCCATTTTTTTCTCCAATGTATAAATATACATGTCTCATTTAAAAAAATAATTAAATTCCCTTCCTCAACTCAATGGTTTTAATAGACTCTCATTTTTCAAATCTTTCCATTAGTTAACAAGTCTTTTTTCTTCTATCTCAATTATTTTTTAAATGTCTGCTCCATCCCCACTGCCATTGACTCAGTTCACCTCATAAAATATTTACTTGAACCAATTATAACAATGATTCCTCTTAACTGATTTCTCTGACTCTAAATTTATACTCTCTCCTCAAACCATCCTCCTCATTGGCAGCCCAGTGATCAAAATTTTCCAGTGATTCTTTTATCATCTCCAGTAAAATACCCAAACTCCTTAACTCTGAATACAGACGTTTAAATGTTTTCACCATCTTGCCTGTATCTTCCTAGCTTCATGTACCATTTCATATTCCAGTCAAATTTATGCACATGTTATTGTCTCTTCTCTATCCTAGTCTTTGTAGATAACTTCTCTTAATAGCAGTCAATATTAACTACTATTTACTGAGAAAAGAGCCGACTGTGCTTCAGGCTTATGCTCTTCATGGATTCATTTAGCCTACCTAGAACTTGTAAAAACTTATATTATCTATATTTTATAGATGAGGTACCTGAGCCTAAGGTTCAATGATTTTCCAAAAACCTCACAGATAATAAATGAAAATTCTAGAATTAAAATGAGGTCCTCCTGGTGCCAAACCTTTTACCCCACTCTGCCGCTCTGTGAAGCCTTTTAGAGCTTAACTTCCCTTTTTCATTCCTTCTTTCCACTCGTCACAGGGATAAATTAGTCACCCATTCCTCTGTACTTCCATAACATCTTTTCCATATACTAATTTCAGCATTTCTTTATCTTTACCAGGGAACTTTGAGCTTTTTGATGATAGTGAATTTTTTAAGCTCTGCATTCACATCATATGGCTGGTGCTCAATAAATGTGCTGGATGGACAAACAACATTTCTACTTTAGCCAGACACTATGTTAAAACTGTGGTCTGTTATAAAAATGTACGACAGTACTTAACTCTTGAGAAGTTTAATGCCTATCTGTTCTGTGTTGACTCCTTGTATCAAAGACATATTACCTGATTTTAAGTTATTGGTAACCAGGGACTATTAGATCTAATTTCTACTAAATGAGAAAGCCCTTGAACTGTTGGTGAAAAACATGCTGACTTTATTTAAGCATAAAGGCATTTAGTAAGGAAGACTGGAACTTAAAACTCTAAATTTTCTGTAAGTATACACAGCAGAGTTTATTGCTTTCCCTTCAGTGGTCAGGACATTTTTGCCTCAAAATTTCTATATGCCTATGTATCTCTGGATTTCCAATTATTGTAGCATTAAAAGTTTAAAAAGTATTTGGCAAGGTTTTGGTTGTTCTGGAACAAATGGCACACATCAGAAGACCAGGGTCAGGTATAAAAGTGGGTGGTCATGCAATTTAGCTGAAAAAAGTTAACCAACCCATATGGAGATAAAAACAAACTCATCTTGGCCCCACTAAGGGGGTGTGAAATATGAACCAAGGACCTTTGATCAGCAGATCACAGACCAGCCACAGATCCTACATTGTGGTTCTTATTCTAGATTGTGAAATATACAAATACTGCTTATTTGGGGTATAATTATAGAAAGAGCCGCACAGTCCCTCAGCATTATCTGCCTAGTTCCCCAAAGTTTATAATCCAAATAGCTGGAAAGTGATGAATCAACATAGAGCATAAAAGCACTATTAGAAAAATATTCCAATATTTTATTTGGAGATATTCTGATTTAAATATATAAAAATGGGATTTGTGTGCAGAAACAGGAAACTTTAAAGTTTTAGCAAATACTTATTATATTTAAGTTATTCCTCTGTAGTGTCAGATAACTTTTGTTCTCTAAAAATACTAAGTAACTTTGGTCCCCCTACAAATCAATTTCCAAAGGGCAAGCAAGTCACACATACTTGTGAAATATGTTTCATTTTTGTTGAGATGAATGAGATTAAGCAGTAAATAAATGATAAATATGGTTATAGTTTAGTTTTTTCTCTTTGGATAGTAACTAAAGTTTATAGTACACAGAGAATGAAATCCCTTAATGATACTAGAGAGGGGGAAGAGTAGTTACCATTGTTTGTAGCCTAACTCCTAAGATTTTTATGAAAATTTATTATTATATTTTATGGTTTATCTAGAATTCTAACCCATTTGACAATGGCACATGTTACGAAGGAGTTCTGCTGTATTATATATAGGCAAAATATCAAGAAATAACATTTTCTTTTTATTTCTAAATTTCTTCAAATCCAGCCAACATATTTGGTTATAATGATATTTTCTGGAAAAAAAGCAGTTGTCTTACTGGTAGGTTTTCTAAAATGTTAGAATGATGGGTCTATGAAACAGGAAATTAATTCCTAGGATAACATACATACATGTCATAACCACCTGTAGGTGACAAAACAGATACATTTTTATAAACCCAAGCAATAACACCAGATGTGAAGGTAATCTGGCTGCCCACATCCTTCACAGTATTATTCACCCAGGTAGAGCCAATTAATTTGAGCCACTCATTTGGTGTCTCTTCCTTAACTCAACATTTTTCATTTGGGTCCCGCAAATTTTAGAACTTTGTTATGGAGAGTTCCTTCTGAGTTAGAGGTGGACCATTCTTTCATTAAGGATGTGAGAGTAGCAATGTTACCCTACTCAAACTTCAAACATAACTCATAAATCTGTATAACAATAATAAAAATGTAAATTTGTGTACCTACCAATTTACCTAGTTTCAAACTGTCTTTTGCGTGTAATTTGCAAAACTCTTGTCAACTGCAATAAAATATGTGTTTAGAGTTCCTATGACTGAAGTAATGATAAAAGATTTCCATTGTCATACAATTTAGCTGGAAAAAGTTAACTGATTCATCCGGACCTATCTATACCTGTTCACTAGGTTCCCCTGGTATTTACAGTTTCTAAATAAAAATTGTTTTAAACGGAACCAGATAATTTCAGACTTATGATCATGATCTTATTGACATTGTACTCAAAGTCATTGGTAAGTGTGCATCAGAATAACCTGCAAGGCTTTGTCAAAACACAGATTGCTGAGCCTCAGTGTTTCTGATTAATTAAATCTGGGTTGGGGACTGAGTGTCTGCATTCCTGCCAAGTTCCCAGGTGATACTACTGGTCTTGGGACCACACTTTGAGAACTACTGTTTTAAGTTTTAATTAGCCAAAGTAAGAGAGAGATTTTAGAGAGGAATTTTGATCAAAAAGCCTGTATGATTCATTCAGATTTCAGGTTTTAAAAATTCATATAAAAATTATAGAGAATTGGAAAGTGCAAATTTAAACTTCAAAAGAAAAAAAATCTACAAAGGAAATATTATATAAGATACAAACCCCAATGAAGCACTTTAAGGCTTCATTATAAAAGCAGTTGACATGCTAATAACAACTTATTGTTAATAAACATAGTTGAGGTTAATAAAAGTGCCTTTTTCCTGGTGCTCTCTATTAGGAGTTCAACTGCGAAAATAGGCAAATTTGGAGTTGGTTACAGAAGAAAAATGTGTATATATTCAGATTCAGATTCAGTTCAGTTCAGTTCAGTTCAGTCGCTCAGTCGTGTCAACTCTTTGCGACCCCATGAACCACAGCATGCCAGGCCTCCCTGTCCATCACCAACTCCCAGAGTCCACCCAAACCCATGTCCATTGAGTTGGTAATGCCATCCAACCATCTCATGCTCTGTCATCCCCTTCTCCTCCTGCCCTCAATCTTTCCCAGCATCAAGGTCTTTTCCAATGAGTCAGCTCTTCGCATCAGGTGGCCAAAGAATTGGAGTTTCAGCTTCAACATCAGTCCTTCCAATGAACACCCAGAACTGATCTCCTTTAGGATGGACTGGTTGAATCTCCTTGCAGTCCAAGGGATTCTCAAGAGTCTTTTCCAACACCACAGTTCAAAAGTATCAATTCTTCTGCGCTCAGCTTTCTTTATAGTTCAACTTTCACATCCATACATGACCACTGGAAAAACCATAACCTTAACTAGATGGACCTTTGTTGGCAAAGAGAGGTCTCTGCTTTGTAATATGCTGTCTAGGTTGGTCATAACTTTCCTTCCAAGGAGTGAGTGTCATTTAATTTCTTTTAATTTCATGGCTGCAATCACCATCTGCAGTGATTCAGACTGGCCACAGACAAAGACAGGTGACATGTTCCTAGGTTACTTTTGGTCAGCAGGTCAGAGATAAGCAAGTTGAAATTAGGAAGATATGTAGGCACTGATAGGAGAAGGCAATGGCACTCCCCTCCAGTACACTTGCCTGGCAAATCACATGGACGGAGGAGCCTGGTAGGCTGCAGTCCATGGGGTCGCTGGGAGTTGGACACGACTGAGCGACTTCACTTTTACTTTTCACTTTCATGCATTGGAGAAGGAAATGGCAACCCACTCCAGTGTTCTTGCCTGGAGAATCCCAGAGACGGGGGAGCCTGGTGGGCTGCCATTTCTGGGATCGCACAGAGTCGGACACGACTGAAGCGACTTAGCAGCAGCAGCAGCAGTAGACACTGATAAGGGCAAAGGGTTCTTGTCCAGTGGATCAGGAAAACTTCAGGTAAATGTGGTATAGTACCCTGGATAGCTCCTGGAGGAGAAGTTGCTTTAAGTCTGGCCTCACCTAAGTAAGCCTTTTTTCTTTTTCTTTCTTTCTTTTTTTTTTCCTATTTAGAGCACCTCTCATTGTTAGAAGGGTTTCCCTGGTGGCTCAGAGGGTAAAGAATCTGCCTGCAATGCAGAAGACCCCGGTTTGATCTCTGGGATGGGAAGATACCCTGGAGAAGGGAATGGCAACCTACTCCAGTATTCTTGCCTGGAGAATTCCAAGGACACAGGAGCCTGGCGGGCTACAGTCCATAGAGTCACATAGAGTCGACCACAACTGAGCGACTAAGGCTTTCAGCACTTTTCTTGTTAGAATTCTGAATGTTCAAGGAGCCCAAACATTTAGGCAGATTTGAGCCCCTGGATACTAGGAAGCAGAAGAACATTTTAATTTCACTAGTAACATTCAGAACCACTATCAGAGATATCTATAATCCCAAGTAGACTATGTCAGGATCCTGACATATTTAGACAAAGAAGACTTTTAAAACCAAGAATTGGCTTTCCATTATAAAGCAAAGAATAACTTTCATTATTTTCCTTCTGCAGTTATGTCCATAGAGTCACATAGAGTCGACCACAACTGAGCGACTAAGGCTTTCAGCACTTTTCTTGTTAGAATTCTGAATGTTCAAGGAGCCCAAACATTTAGGCAGATTTGAGCCCCTGGATACTAGGAAGCAGAAGAACATTTTAATTTCACTAGTAACATTCAGAACCACTATCAGAGATATCTATAATCCCAAGTAGACTATGTCAGGATCCTGACATATTTAGACAAAGAAGACTTTTAAAACCAAGAATTGGCTTTCCATTATAAAGCAAAGAATAACTTTCATTATTTTCCTTCTGCAGTTACTGATTCAGAGTTCATTTACCTCTTAATTTATTTATTGAATTGACCTAAAGTCTAGTTCAAGAGATTTTCAACATGAATGTAGTAGAAAATAATCTTATAACTTTAGCATACTGCTAGAAAATACATTCTATATAATCATAAAAAGTTCTTTTTTAAAATTTTAATTGGAGGCTAATTACTTGGCAACACAGCTTCTACCTAACTTCTTTGCTTTCTACATCTTTGAGTATATTCTAGTATATTTCATTGGACATTTAATTAAATCAAGATTAAAGCTTTTTAAAAAAACTGTATATGCTTAGAATGTACTATATGATGATTCAATAGTGCAAGGTTTACTACAGTCAAGGTAATTAACACATCCTCTTACAGTTACCATTTTCAATGTGTGATAAGAGTACCTGAAATCTATTATCTTAGCAAATTTCCAGTATTCAATACAGTATTATTAACTAGAATCATCATGTTGTGGATAATCTCCAGAGCTATTCATCCTACATAACTATTAACTTTGTACCCTTTGACCAGCATTTCCTCATTTCCTTCACTTCTTTGCCCTTGGTAACTACCATTCTCTTCTAAGCATCTATGTATTCAACTTTCTTTTCTTTTAGATTTTACATATAAGTGAGATCATGCAGTGTTTTTCTTTCTGTGTCTGTCTTATTCCACTCAGTATAATGTCCTTCAGATTCATCCATATTGTTATAAATGGCAGAGTTTCTTTATTTTTTATGATTGAATAATTTTCCAAATATCACATTTTCTTAATCAACTTATCCACTGATAGATGCTTAGATCATTTCCATATCTTGACCACTATGAATAATGCTGCAATGAACATGGGAGTGCATATATCTCTTTGAAGTACTAATTTTATTTCCTTTGGGTATATGCCCTNGAAGAAAATCTTATTAAAAATGACTTAAGTCAGGGGAGGTTTGGAACACTTTTAAAAATAAAAAAAAAAACATTAACATAGCAATACATCTTAGAACTAAAATAGATTACTATGCCTATACACAAGGAGACTCCTATATCCTATATGACCTCTCCCTAAACATTCTTTTAACAAATAGATTTTTTAAAATATTTATTTATTTGGCTGCATTAGGTCTTAGTTGGAGCATGAGGGATCTTCGATATTCATTGTGCCATATGGAATCTTTAGCTACAGCTTGCAAACTCCTAGCTATGGCATGTGGGATCTAGTTCCCTGACCGGGGATTGAACCCAGGCCTCCTGCATTCAGAGTATGGAGTCTTAGCCATGAACCACCAGGGAAGTCTCTAAACAAATTGATTTTTAGAAAACTATTGCCCAGAATTCCACTTCAGCCCATGATGCAGAAAAGATAGAAAGTTCATTTCTATACTAACAACTATAAAAAAGGCAAGTAAACAACAAAATCATAACTTTTCTCGAACACACCAGAATGCTGAGGTCACAGGACAACAGAGTAGCCTAAAATCCAAAGACAGCCTTTCCAAGGAGAGATTCAATGCTAGCACTGATTCACCTATAGCACAGGCAGGGGTAAAAGATATGCAATGCTGTAAAGCAGTAAGGAAAATTGAGCTAATTTTTAAAATGATTTTTGTAAAGTCTAAACGTGGAGTAGCATGATATTATAAACCTTGGAACAGCAAAAACCAGAGAAGTTGGCTTTCACTCTTAGGCTGCTCGCTATAGACTTACATCTGGTAATAATGAGAAAGAGAGGTGACAGGGCAGAACACCAGATAAAGCCTCTCTGAACAAACATTGGAGGCTTAGAAGAGAGGGTAAATCATTGCTACAAGAGAGGCAAAAATTCTTCACAAATGCTACTGACTGGCAGGGGGAGGTGGGGCAGCATACACTATTGCTCCTCAGGAAATGTGTGAACACCCATTGCTTCCAAGGAAGATAAAAGGGAAAAAAAAAAATCCTCGTTCCTTAGGAGAGGGGCAAAAAGCTGTCCTAGACCTAGGCAATTAGAGGCTTCATAGCAAAGAGAAGGGGCAGAAAACTTTCCTTGAAAGGCCCACTGAAGATATAAGGCAAAATTTAGCTGCCATGCAAAGGACACATAGTATTGCTGAGAAAACTCTGCTCTGATAATTCAGGGACACAAGGTCTGTCTAAAACTGAGGCTACTCCAGGACAACAGAGAAATCCCCTTGTCTCACCAGCCTGGTCAGTCAATTCAGTCACTCAGGCATGTGTCTGACTCTGTGACCCCATGGACTGCAGCATGCCGGGCTTCCCTGTCCATCAATAACTCCTGGAGCTTGTTCAATCTCATGTCTGTCGAGTCAGTGATGCCATCCAACCATCTCATCCTCTGTTGTCCCCTTCTCCTCCTGCCTTCAATCTTTCCCAGCATCAGGATCTTTTCTAAAGAGTCACTTCACCACTGTGATAGCATGTACCAAATAAAAAGCAACAGCAAATTATACCTGAAACTACTGCAACATTGTTAATCAACTATACCCCAATACAAAATGAAAAGTTTTGAAGAAGCAAAAGGAAATTAGTTGGATATGGTTCATACTATAAATTTTAAAATTGTAAAACTTTTAGAAGAAAACATAAGAAAAATCTTTGTGACTTAGGGTCACAAGTCATAGGTGCTGAGATCTTAAATATGAAACCAAAGCTATGGTCCATAGAAGAACAAATTGATAAATTAGATTTCATCAAAATGAATTTTTTTCTGCAAAAGATCCTGTTAAGGATATGAAAACATAAGCAACAAGTTTGGGAAAAAGTTTGAAGATTACATATCTGACAAAAGTTTTGATCCAAAATATATAAAGAATTCTGTAAACTTAACAGGAAAAAAATATCCAATTTAAAAATAAGATAAATACTGGAACAAATACTCCACCAAACAGGACATATGTGCCAATAAGCACATGTAAGATTACTCAACACTAACAACACCAAATGCTGGCAAGGATATAGAACAAGAGGAATTCTTATTCACTGGTGGGGGAAAGGCAAAATGGTACAGCTACTTTGGAAGACAGTTTACCAGTTTCTTAAAAAACTTAACATTCTCTTCACATATGATCCAGAAATTGTACTCCTTGGTATTTACTCCAAGGAACTGAGAACGTATATTGAAACAAAAATCTGCACATGAATGTTTATAACGGCTTTTTAATAACTGCAAAAACTTGAAAACAATCAAGATGTCCTTCAGTATGTGAGTGGATACTTAAACTGTGGTATATCCATGACTCAGTCGTGCAGACTCTTTGCAACCCCATGAACTGTAGCCTACCAGGCTCCTCGGCCCGTGGGATTTTCCAGACAATAGTACTGGAGTAGGTTGCAATTTCCTTCTCCGGGGGATCTTCCCGATCCAGAGATTGAACCCGGGTCTCCTGCATTGTAGGCAGACACTTTACTGTCTGAGCTACCAGGGAAGCCCAGGTGATGTATTATTCAGTGCTAAAAAGAAATAAGCTATCAAGCTGTTAAATATATGGAAGAACCTCAAATATATTTTACTAAGCAAAAGGAGTCAGTCTGAAGAGGTTAAATACTATATGGTTTCAATTATATGACATTATGGAAAAGGCAAATCTATGGAGACCATAAAAAGAACAATGGTTATCAAGAGTTAGTGAGGAGGTAAGGATAAACAGGTGGAGCACAGAGGAAGGCAGTGAAACTATTCTGTATGATACTATGATAGTGGATACAGGCCATCACATATTTGTCAAAATCCATATAATGTACAATGCCAAGAGTGAACTCTAATGTAAACTATGGAATTTAGAGGTAATGATGTTTCAAAGTAGGTCCATCAGTTGTAACAAATGCATCTGGTGTGAGATGTTGATAGTGTGTGAAGCTGTGCATATATACAGGTTAGGAGATATATGAGAAATATCTGTATTCCCCTCCCAATTTTGCTGTGAACCTAAAAGTGCTCTTTAAAAATGTCTATTTTAAAAAATAATAAAATATTCAAAATTGCTGTGGTATGAATGTTCTTGTCCACCCCAAAATTAGGTTAGTAGTTAGAATTGATAGCATTAAGTGCTTACATTAGAAAAGAAGAAACTTCTCAAATCAATAACCTAAATTTCTTCCTTTATAAGTAGTAAAAGAAGAACAAACACAACTCAAAGCAAGCAGAAAGAAGTAAATAATAAAAATAAGATAGAAAAATCAATGAAATTGAAGACAGAAAACAATAAGGAAAATCAACAGAACCAAAATCTGATACTTCTAGAAAAGACAAATCAAATTTATAAGTTACTTCTTCACCAATCAAGAAAAAAAGTTAGAAGGCATGAACTATAGATATCAAAATTGAAGAGCTATTGCTACAAATCCTACAGATATGAAATGCATAATAAAGGATATTAAAAACAAGTGTATGCCAGTAAGTCCAGTAGATAAAAGTGACCAGTTCTTTTTAAATTTTTTTTTAATTTTCCTGGAGTATAGTTACTTATAAGACTGTCTTAGATGTGACCAGTTTCTTAAAAGAAGCAAACAACAAAAGCTCACTCAAGATTCAGTGGAATATTATTCAGCCATAAAAGGAATAGAATACTGAAACATAATACAACATAGATGAACCTTAAAACATTATGCTGAATAAAAGAAGCCAGGCACAAAGGGCCAAATATTGTATGATTTCTTTTATATAAATACCCAAAGTTGGCAAATTCATTAAGCTAGAGAAAGTAGACTAGTAGTTTCCAGAGGCTGGGGTGAGAGGAAAATGAGGAGTGACTACTAATGAGTACCAGGTTTCTTTTGGGAATGATAAAAATATGCTGAAATCACAAAATTTTTTAGTGATACAATCTCAAATATATATATGCTAAATTCTACAATTCAAAGGGTGAATTTTATAGTATGTGAATTATATATCAGTAAAAATAAATAGATAGCATGAATATAGTCCTGTTTTTCTTATAGTAATTGAATTCATAGTTTAAATGATAACCCTGTATGTGAGACAGCAAAAGAGACACAGATGTATAGAACAGTCTTTTGGACTTTGTGGGAGAGGGAGAGGGTGGGATGGTTTGGGAGAATGGCATTGAAACGTATAATATCATATATGAAACAAATCACCAGTCCAGGTTCGATGCATGATACTGGATGCTTGGGGCTGGTGCACTGAGACGACCCAGAGGGATGGTACGGGGAGGGGAGTTCAGGATGGGAAACACATGTATACCTGTGGCAGATTCATGTTGATGTATGGCAAAACCAATACAATAATGTAAAGTAATTAACCTCCAATTAAAATAAATAAATTTATATTTTAAAAAATTAAAAAAAAAATCTATGCAGCTACCTGAATAAAGCTTTTTTTAAAAAAAATAATAAAGAACATTTAAGTGGAAATTGCAAGCTATTTCTAAACAAAGGTTTTAAGAATTCTTGTGTGGTTCCTCCATGCTCTTTTTTCCCTTCCTTCAGGTAGAGAACAAAGAAATGTGGAAGATATATCATTCTTGACCCCAAAGGACTTATAACTTGAGTGAAAAATAAACTTTACTTGGCAAATCACTGAGACTTTTTAGATTTTTTTGTTATCACAACATTATTTAACCTCAGTTGACAGACAGACTAGGCTAAGTCGTTTCAGTCATGTCCGACTCTGTGCGACCCCATAGACAGCAGCCCACCAGGCTCCCCCATCCCTGGGATTCTCCAGGCAAGAACACTGGAGTGGGTTGCCATTTCCTTCTCCAATGCATGAAAGTGAAAAGTAAAAGTGAAGTCGCTCAGTCGTGTTCGATTCTTCACGACCCCATGGACTGCAGCCTACCAGGCTCCTCTGCCCGTGGGATTTTCCAGGCAAGAGTACTGGAGTGGGGTGCCATCCGAGACAGACAAAAAAAAAAAAAAAAAAAACTTTCCAACAAAAAAATTAGGCCCCAGTTAGCTTGACTGGTGAATTCTAACACATATTTAATTAATAAATAATACCTATTCTACACAAGTTCTTACAGGAAATAAAAGGGGAACACACATAACAAGTTACTTTTAATTCCAATGATAACCTGATATCAAAAAGAGAAACTACAAGAAAATAAAAATACAGACCAGTATACTTTACATAGACACAAATATATTCTCCAAAAATATGAACAGAGTTCACAAATAATTAAAAACTAAAAGGCATTATGGCCAAAAGATAGTTCTCATGAAAATGGAAGGAACCCAACACTGGAAAAAAAAAACTTAGTATAATTTAACAAATTAAGAGACTAAATAAGAAAAAAAATCACATCATTGTTTCAATGATGCAGAAAAAGCATTTGACAAAACCTGACATCCATTCATGATAAAAACTCTCAGCAAATTAAGAACAGAAAGTAATTTCCACAAACTGAATAAGGACATCTATGAAAAACATACAATGAACATCATACTAAATGATAAAATGCCAAATACTTTCCCCCTAAGATCAGGACCAGGATTATCAGCATGATTCACAATAGCCAATATATGGAAACAACCTAAGTGCCTATCAACAGTTGAATGGATAAAGATATAAGATTCACACATGCACACACAATGGAATACTACTTAGCCATGAAGATGAAATCCTGCTGTTTGTGACAACAAGGATGAACCTTTAGTGAAGGTGAAATTAAGTCAGGTGCAAAAAGACGAACATCATATAATTTCACTTGTAAGAAACAAAAACAAAAGCTCACTCAAGATTCAGTGGAATATTCAGCCACAACAGGAATGGAATACTGCAACACCCTGCAACATGGGTGAAACTTGAAAATATTATGCTAAAGAAACCAGACACAAAGGACTAGATATTTTATGAGTGAAATAAATGAAATAAGTCAGATGGAGAAAGACAAACATCATATGATCTCACTTGTATATGGAATATAAAAGATAAAAACTAAAACAAAATAAGTGAACAAACAAAACCAAACTTGTAGACATTTAGAATACAGTAGTAATGGGACTTTCCCTGGCAGTCCAGTTGTTAAGACTCCATGCTTCCAATGCAGTTGGCGTGGGACTGATCCCTGGTTGGGGAACTAGGATTCTACATGCCACAGAGTGTGACCAAAAAAAAAAAAAAATTAAAATAAAAATAGACTAGAGTAGTAGTTACCAGAGAGGAAGGGGAGGAGAGGAGGGTAAAATGCATAAAGGTGGTCAATCATATGGTGATGAATAGAAGCTAAAATTGTGTGTGTGTGACCACACCACAATGTACACAGAAGTAGAAGTATAATGCTGTATACCTGAAACTTGTATAATGTTATAAACCAATGTTACCCTATTTTTAAAAAAAAAATGATCAAGGACAAGAAAGTAAAGAATGTCTATTCTCGCCATTGCTATTTGACACTACACTGGCACTTCCAGCCAATTCAATATGAGGTGAAAAATGATTAAAAGGTATATAGGTTTGAAAGGAAAAAATAAAACTATTCATAGAAAACATGAGTGTCTACATGGAAAAAACAAAAATATATATTAAAAATCTACTAGAACTAATAAGTGAGTTTAGTGAGGTTACAAGGCACAAGGTCAATATGAAAAAATCATTTTTATGTGTAAATACTAGCAACAAACATTGGAAATTAATATTAAATAAATTGTAGCACTTTTAATAGCATGAAAGAATGGAAACAGATTTAAACTTAACAAAATACGTTCAAACTTTGTGTAATGAAACTACAAATCACTGATAAAGAATCAAAGAAAACCAATACAAATAGATGGACTGCATTTGGATTCAGATTCAAAGACTCAATATTATTAACATATTAATTTTATCCAATATGATCCATTGATTCAATGCAATTCCAAAGAGAATACCAGCATGATTTTTATAGAAATTTGTCAGTTGATTCTGCAATTGATACAGAAAGGCAAAGGACCTATAATAGCCAAAACAACTCTTAAAAACAAGAATTAAAAGATGTACAGTATCAGACTTCAAGACTTATTATGAAAATACAGTAATAGAGCATATTATTAGAGACAGATCAATGGAACACAATATAGACTCAGAAATAGAACCATATATACATAATCAACTGACTTTGTTACAAAGCATGAAAAGCAATTCATCACAGAAAGAAGAGATTTTTCAACAACAGGCAGGGTAAACTGGATATCCATGTGGAAGAAAATGAACTTTGATACACTCCTTGTAGTATAAACAAAGAGTAGCTCAATAAGGACAATATGGTAAATCATAAGCTATAAGTTTTCTAGAATAAAGAATATGAAAAGAAGAAAAATTTTGTGACTTTTTAAAGGCAAATGTTTCTTAGATTTGACACTAAAAGAATGATCCATAAAATACAAATTTGGACTTCATCAAATTTTAAAATGTCTGCTCTTGTAAAATACCATTAAGAGAATGAAGAGACAGACCACAGAGTGGGATAAAATATTGGCAAATGAAACATCTTACAAAGGATTCGTATGTAGAATACACAAGAAACTTTCAAAACCCAATAATAAAAAGAAAAATAATTTTTAAAGTAAAAATGATTTGAACAGACACCTCACCAAAAAGATACACTGATGGGAAAAAAAGTATATGAGAAACTATTAATACCATTAGACATTAGGAAAATCCACATGAAAAACAAAATATGATGCTGCTGCTGCTGCTGCTGCTAAGTTGCTTCAGTTGTGCCTGTCTCTGTGCGACCCCATAGATGGCAGCTCACCAGGCTTCCCCATCCCTGGGATTCTCCGGCAAGAATACTGGAGTGGGTTGCCATTTCCTTCTCCAATGCATGAAAGTGAAAAGTGAAAGTGAAGTAGCTCTGTCGTTTCTGACTCTTAATGACCCCATGGACTGCAGCCTACCAGACTTCTCCATCCATGGGATCTTCCAGGCAAGAGTACTGGAGTGGGATGCTATTGCCTTCTCCCAGTATGATGCTAGCGAACACCTATTAGGGACTGAATGCTTGTTTTTTTCCTAACTTTCATATTGTGAACCCATAACACCAATGTAATGGTATTAGGAGATAGAGGCCTTTGGAAGTAATCGGGTTATGAGGGTGGAGCCTTCATGAAAGGAATTAGTTTCCCTGTAAGAGGGAATCCAGGAATGGCAAATCACTTCAGTATTATTACCTTGAGAACCCCAATAATAGTATGAAAAGGCAAAATGATAGGATACTGAAAGAGGAACTCCCCAGGTCAGTAGGTGCCCAATATGCTACTGGAGGTCACTGGAGAAATAACTCCAGAAAGAATGAAAGAATGGACCAAAGCAAAAACAATACCTAGTTGTGGATGTGACTGGTGATATAAGCCAGGCCCAATGCTGTAAAGAGCAATACTGCATAGGAACGTGGAATGTTAGGTACATGAACCAAGGTAAATTGGAAGTGGTCAAACAGGAGATGGCAAGAGTGAACGTTGACATTCTAGGAATCAGTGAACTAAAATGGACTGGAATGGGTGAATTTAACTCAGATGACCATTATATCTACTACTGCGGGCAGGAATCACTTAGAAGAAATGGAGTAGTCATCATGGTCAACAAACGACTCCGAAATGCAGTACGTGGATGCAATCTCAAAAACGACAGAATGATCTCTGTTTATTTCCAAGGCAAATCATTTAATATCACAGTAATCCAAGTCTATGCCCCAACCAGTAACGCTGTAGAAGCTGAAGTTGAATGGGTCTATGAAGACCTACAAGGCCTTTTAGAACCAACACCAAAAAAAAAAAAGAAAAGATGTTCTTTTCATTCTAGGGGCTTGAATGCAAAGGTCAAGAAACACCTGGAGTAACAGGCACATTTGGCCTTGGAATGTGGAATGAAGCAGGGCAAAGACTAATAGAGTTTTGCCAAGAAAAGGCACTGGTCATAGCAAACACCCTCTTCCAAAAACACAAGAGAAGACTCTACACATGGACATCACCATTGGTCAACATCGAAATCAGATTGATTATATTCTTTGCAGCCAAAGATGGAGAAGCTCTATACAGCAAAAACAAGACCAGGAGCTGACTGTGGTTCAGATCATGAACTCCTTATTGCCAAATTCAGACTGAAATTGAAGAAAGTCGGGGAAACCACTACATCATTCAGGTATTACCTAAATCAAATCCCTTATGATTATACAGTAGAAGTGAGAAATAGATTTAAGGGACTAGATCTGATGATCTAGTCCCTTAAATCTATGCAGCAGCATAGTGCCTGATGAACTGTGGATGGAGGTTCGAGACATTGTACAGGAGACAAGGATCAAAACCATCCACATGGAAAAGAAATGCAAAAAAAGCAAAATGGCTGTCTGGGGAGGCCTTACAAATAGCTGTGAAAAGAAGAGAGGTGAAAAGCACGGGAGAAAAGGAAAGATATAAGCATCTGAATGCAGAGTTCCAAAGAATAGCAAGAAGAGATAAGAAAGCCTTCTTCAGGGATCAGTGCAAAGAAATAGAGGAAAACAATAGAATGGGAAAGACTAGAGATCTCTTCAAGAAAATTAGAGATACCAAGGGAACATTTCATGCAAAGATGGGCTCGATAAAGGACAGAAATTGTCTGGACTTAACAGAAGCAGAAGATATTAAGAAGAGGTGGCAAGAATACACAGAAGAACTATACAAAAAAGATCTTCACGACCCAGATAATCATGATGGTGTGCTCACTCACCTAGAGCCAGACATCCTGGCATGTGAAGTCAAGTGGGCCTTAGGAACCATCATTATGAACAAAGCTAGTGGAGATGATGTGATGGAATTACAGTTGAGCTATTTCAAATCCTGAAAGATATGCTGTGAAAGTGATGCACTCAACATGCCACCAAATTTGGAAAACTCAGCAGTAGCCACAGGACTGGAAAAGGTCAGTTTTCATTCCAATCCCAAAGAAACGCAATGCCAAAGAATGCTCAAATTACCACACAATTGCACTCATCTCACATGCTAGTAAAATAATGCTCAAAATTCTCCAAGCCAGGCTTCAGCAATACATGAACAGTGAACTTCAGATGTTCAAGCTGGTTTTAGAAAAGGCAGAGGAGCCAGAGATCAAATTTCCAATATCCACTGGATCATGGAAAAAGCAAGAGAGTTCCAGAAAAGCCTATATTTCTGCTTTATTACTATGCCAAAGCCTTTGATTGTGTGGATCCCAATTAACTGTGGAAAATTCTGAGAGAGATGGGAATACCAGACCACCTGACCTGCCTCCTGAGAAACCTATATGCATGTCAGGAAGCAACAGTTAGAACTGGACATGGAACAACAGACTCATTCCAAATATGAAAAAGAGTATGTCAAGGCTATATATTGTCACTCTGCTTATTTAACATATATGCAGAGTACATCATGAGAAATGCTGGGCTAGAACAAGCATAAGCTGGAATCAAGATTGCTGGGAGAAATATCAATAACCTCAGATATGCAGATGACACCACCCTTATGGCAGAAAGTGAAGAGGAACTAAAGAGCCTCTTGATGAAAGTGAAAGAGGAGAGTGAAAAAGTTGGCTTAAAGCTCAACATTCAGAAAATGAAGATCATGGCATCGGGTCCCATCACTTCATGGGAAATAGATGGGGAAACAGTGGAAACAGTGTCAGACTTTACTTTTTGGGGCTCCAAAATCACTGCAGATGGTGATTGGAGCCATGAACTTAAAAGACGCTTACTCCTTGAAAAGAATGTTATGACCAACCTAGATAGCATATTGAAAAGTAGAGACATTACTTTGCCAACAAAGGTCCATCTAGTCAAGGCTATGGTTTTTCCAGTGGTCATGTATGGATGTGAGAGGTGGACTGTGAAGAAAGAGAGTGCTGAAGAATTGATGCTTTTGAACTGTGGTGTTGGAGAAGACTCTTGAGAGTCCCTTGGACTGCAAGGAGATCCAACCAGTCCATCTTAAAGGAAATCAGTTTTGAATGTTCATTGGAAGGACTGATGTTGAAGCTGAAACTCCAATAACTTTGGCCACCTGATGCAAAGAACTGACTCATTGGTAAAGACCTTGTTGCTGGGAAAGATTGAAGGCCAGAGGAACAGGGGATGACAGTGGATGAGATGGTTTGATGGCATCACCAACTCAATGGATGTGACTTTGAGTAAACTCTGGGAGTTGGTGACGGACAGGGAGGCCTGGCCTGCTGCAGTCCATGGGGTTGCAAAGTGTTGACAGGTCTGAGCGACTGAAGTGAACTGAGAACTGTGTTAAATAAATGCTTATTGTTTAAGCCACTCAATCTATGGTATTTTGTTGTAGCAGCCCCAGTGGACTAAAGCAACTTCTATTAGAAAGACAAAAAAAACCCAGTAAAACCTGACAATAGCAAATGCTAAAGAGAACATTCAGTGACTGAAACTTTGACTGCTAATTGAAATGCAAAACTTTATAGTCATTTAGGAATACAGTTTGGCTGTTTCCTATAAAGTGAAATACTTAATTATCAAATAACCTAGCACCTTAATCTTATATTTAGCCAAGAAAAATAAAGTATATGTCCATATAATAACTTCCATATGAGTGTTTACAGCAGCTTTGATAATAATCTCCGCAAACTGGAAACCACCAAAATGCCCTTCAACTGGAAAATGGGTAAACAGACTGTGGTATACTGAAAGGAATGTTACTTAGCAATAAAAATGAAGGAACCACTGGTACCTGCGACAACATGAATGAATTACAAATACTTTATTTCAAGTTAAGAAAAAAACAGGCTTAAAGTCTTCATACTCATACTATTTGTGTTACAGTTTGGAAATGGCTAGCTGTAGGGATAAAACACAAATTGGCAGTTGCAGGGGCTGGAGGTGAAAGAAAGGGTTTTGTTCAAAAGAGATGTTTTGGCATGTGATCAAAAAGTTTTGTACTTTTGATTATATGTTTATATGTATTTATCAAAATATAAAACTCTACCCTAAAATGGTGTTTTATTGTATAAGAAGTATTCTTCAATAAACATAAGTTCTAAAAAGGGCATTGAACAGGCCCAAAAAGGAAATACACACAAGTATACACTCAAAAAATGAACAATAGTAGAGGGTAATGTAAAAAGAGTTGAGGAGTGTGTAAGGAATTACAGAGTGGATTTTGGGAAAGGGCCTTTTGAGGCCCAAAGAAAGTACTTATAGGGCAGGATGACCAAACTAGCCTTGTTACCTTGGTTATGGGTGTGGGTGTTTATGTTCTAATTATATAAGAACACTCAAATCTTTTTTAGCAATAGCCTGTTCTGTCACCTGATTTTTCCCTCCCACTAACATACTGAGTGGAGAAGGCAATGGCCCCCCACTCCAGTACTCTTGCCTGGAAAGTCCCATGGATGGAGGAACCTGGTAGGCTGCAGTCCATGGGGTCACTAAGAGTCAGAAACGACAGAGCTACTTCACTTTCACTTTTCACTTTCATGCATTGGAGAAGGAAATGGCAACCCATTCCAGTGTTCTTGCCTGGAGAATCCCAGGGTCAGGGGAGCCTGGTGAGCTGCCATCTCTGGGGTCACACAGAGTCAGACACAACTGAAGCAACTTAGCAGCAGCAGCAGCAGCAACATACTGAGTCACTGTCCTTCCAGAGTATTTTTGTAGTTCAAGCAACATATTCCCTACAATAGTGCACAGCGTCCTAAAATGGGAGGCCCAGAGGAGTAGCTCTTATATGCTACACCCTAGGATGAACTGTTTCACCTAAATAAATTTTTATGGATACTCTCAGAAAGGAGCACATTCAAATTTAGATATTTAAAATTTTATATGTGTTTCTTTAAATGTGGCCACAGTAACCTAGATGTCCATCAGCAGACAAATGGATAAGAAAGCAGTGGTACATATACACAATGGAGTATTACTCAGCCATTAATGCAAATTAGTACAGCCACTATGGAGAACAGTGTGGAGATTCCTTTAAAAATTGCAAATAGAACTGCCTTATGATCCAGTGATCCCACTGCTGAGCATACACACTGAGGAAACCAGAATTGAAAGAGACACATGTACCCCAATGTTCATTGCAGCACTATTTATAATAGCCAGGATATGGAAGCAACCTAGATGTCCATCAGCAGATGAATGGATAAGAAAGCAGTGGTACATATACACAATGGAGTATTACTCAGCCATTAAAAAGAATACATTTGAATCAGTTCTAATGAGGTGGATGAAACTGGAGCCGATTATACAGAGTGAAGTAAGCCAGAAAGAAAAACACCAATACAGTATACTTACACACATATATGGAATTTAGAAAGATGGTAATGATAACTCTGTATGCAAGACAGCAAAAGAGACACAGATGTATAGAACAGCCTTTTGGACTCTGTGGGAGAGGGATAGGGTGGGATGATTTGGGAGAGTGGCAGTGCAACATGTATGATATCATAAGTGAAACGAATAGCCGGTCTAGGTTTGATGCAGGATGCAGGATGCTTGGGACTGATGCATGGGGATAATCCAGAGAGAAGGTGTGGGGCGGAAGGGGGTCGGTGGGGGTCGGGATTGGGAGTTCCTGTACACTCGTGGCTGATTCATGTCAATGCATAGCAAAATGAATACAGTATTGTAAAGCAAAAGAAAGTCAAAAATAAAAATTAATTAAAAAAAAAGAAAGTATTTTGAACTGGAAGTATCAAAACAACTATTTTGATCTTTTTCTACAAGAAGATAGCTACTTAATTTGACCAAAAGGCATGGTTAGGGCACTTCTGGGACTTTTGTCCCTTGGGGCCTTTATATCCTATTATGGTTTGCAAAACAGTTTGGAAAAAATGGCATTGATGAGCCAAGCAGCCTTTGAAATAGGAAGCAGAATAAATCGGGAGAGTTGTCACATACCTTTACTTTTAAAAAGTGTCAACAGTTGAAAGAGAAAATATGCCAGATTTCCCTTGGCACCATATAGCAGAATCAAACAAAGATAAATACTAATTTAATATAATTCACGAGATTTTAGTGAGGAATTACTTCCTAAATATTTACCCACTAACTCAGTATAAGCTCACAATAGGTAAGTGAATACAGTTAATTTGCTAAAGAGCTGGTCAACTACTAACTGTAATGAGACTTTTTTTTTCAGTAGACTGAAGAGATTTCTATGACGCAAGTATGAACCTTCCCTCAACCATTTTATCCTTAGCACTCAACTTTAGCTTAGATGGTCCACCCTATGAACAGCTGACACACAACTAATCATCATTATAGGTCAGTCCACTTTACCTTAAAGGGCAATCGATTGCTCACATGAGGAAAAACAAATTAGGCATGTCTAAGTAATTGGTACTAAGAGGAAGCAAGCAAACTCATTTAATGATACCCTATATCCTCATAAACTGATAATTGTAGCCCAGGTGTTTTTCATTTATAGTTTTAAATTAGTCAAAACATTAATGTTTTCTAGTGTGACTTCTTAAGGATGCATCTTAATGCTAGGAACACAAAGTAGCTTACAAAATGTGCGTACCTCGTGACCACAAGAAATGGGATGCTGAGCTTGCCACAGCACAGTAACTGGCCATTAATGTCTATCAGAGGGAAAGGGTGGGGATGGAAAAGGGGAGACTCACAGGCAGTGTTGATGGAGGGTTAGGTGAACCTATGAAAACAACTCTTGAAGAAGCTGAAGCTGGCTTAAGCTGAACTTCCAAAACAAAAGGAAACCTCAAAGTTCAGGAACACATTCTTTGAGAGTGATAGATAACCTTGAAAATATTTTTGTCCATCATTTCTAGCAGCATATTTTTTTATATTTTTGGCAACTATAGGTATGTATGGAAAACCAGTCTTCATATGTAAATACAGTTTTTCAGGAAGCAAAAATCTATTTTTAATTTCAGATGGCTGATGGACTAAACAATTAAAAAAAAAATTTAAGTACAGAAGAATCAAAAGAGTTACCACACAAAGGTCTCTTACTTGGTGATATTACTTTCTATCTTATAAATATTTGGACCCCGTAGATAAGTAAACTAGTCTAAAAATAAACAGGGATCATATGTTACTTTAATGACTCGCTCAAATTTCAGGAACACATTCTTTGAGAGTGATAGATAACCTTGAAAATATTTTTGTCCATCATTTCTAGCAGCATATTTTTTTATATTTTTGGCAACTATAGGTATGTATGGAAAACCAGTCTTCATATGTAAATACAGTTTTTCAGGAAGCAAAAATCTATTTTTAATTTCAGATGGCTGATGGACTAAACAATTAAAAAAAAAATTTAAGTACAGAAGAATCAAAAGAGTTACCACACAAAGGTCTCTTACTTGGTGATATTACTTTCTATCTTATAAATATTTGGACCCCGTAGATAAGTAAACTAGTCTAAAAATAAACAGGGATCATATGTTACTTTAATGACTCGCTCAAAATTCCCCAGAGATATAATAATGCGATCAATTTGAGTACAATATCAAAACTAGAAAGCTATCATCCATTTTCCTCTTGAATAAAATAATACCATATATTGTGGCAGAAAAATTTATTGAGAGTTACTTCAAACACATTATTGCAACTCAGTTAAAAAAATTTAATTAATTTAATTAGTATTTTATGGATCATTGTCCTTGAAGATAATTTACATTGAGTCCTGTTCAAAGGTTGAAGTGGCATAAACTGATACAAGAAAGCCTTTCTGTGGTTGAAGGAATTAGACCACAGAAAGTTTAATCTTTTTGTTTCTGGATATATAGGTAATACATGCTCACTATAAAGGTATGTAAGTAATACATGCTCATTATGTGGGAAATTATTGAGAGGAAAATAAAAATCACTGAGGCTAACTACTGTTATTGAATCACAGACAATTTTGATAAATTTGACCCCAGAGTTCAGCTAAAGCCTTCATTTACAAACAAGAAAACAGACCTTGAATAGAGGTAAAGCAAGCTGCCCAAGGACACAAAGCACAAAGCTGCTGATTAGCAAAGATGGAACTTTGTCTCCTGATTTCTAATCTGAAGCTTGTTTCTGATGTACCATGCTGCCCACTCTCTTTCTTCCTGCTCTTTTGTTCACTTTTATCTCCAGCCCCTTAAATTCTGTTTAACCCAGTCCCCTTTCCAAACCCATAATAGCCTACATTACAAGCTTCCATCACTCAAAACCTTTCCTGCCTCTAGAGGGACACGTACTGTGTGTGTGTGTGTGTGTGTGTGTGTGAGCATAGCCAATGGACTTCTGGGATTAACTTGATGTATGATGGCCATGATCAAAATGTACAATTATTAGGGATTAAGTAAGAAAACATCAAAGCATATTCTAGACTAAAGAGACCTATGCAGATATTTTGTAATAAGGAGATGATGATCTGAGCCACAGTCAGCTCCTGGTCTTGTCTTGCTGACTGTCTAGAGCTTCGCATCTTTGGCTGCAAAGCATATAGTCAGTCTGATTTTGGTATTGACCATCTGGTGATGTCCATGTGTAAAGACATCTCTTGTGTTGTTGGAAGAGAGTGTTTGCCATTACCAGTGCATTCTCTTGACAAAATTCTGTTAAATTTTGTTTCATTTTGGACTCCATGGTCAAACTTGCCTGTTACTCCAGGTATCTCTTGACTTCCTACTTTTTCATTCCAATCCTCTATGATGAAATGGACATCTCTTTTGATGTTAGTTCCAGAAGGTCTTATAGGTCTTCACAGAACCCATCAACTTCAGCTTCTTTGGCATCAGTGACTGGGGCATGGACTTGGATTACTATGAGGCTAAATGGTTTGCCTTGAAGATGAACAAAGATCTTTCTGCCATTTTTGAAACTGCACCCAAATACTGTATTTTGGACTCTTTTGTTGACTATCCTTATGGCAAAATTTAGGTTTAAATTGAAAAAAAGTAAGGAAAATCACTAGCCTATTCAGTTGTGACCTAAATCAAATCTCTTATTATTATACAGTAGAGGTGACAAATAGATTTAAGGGATTAAACCTGGTAGACAGAGTCCCGGGAGAATTATGGACAGAGTTTCATAACATTGTACAGGAGGTGGTGACCAAAACCATCCCCAAGAAGATGAAATGCAAGAAGGCAAAGTGGTTGTCTGAGGAGGCCTTATAAATAGCTGAGAATATAAGAGAAGTGAAAGGCAAATAGGAAAGGGAAATATACCCGGTGCAGAGTTTCAGAGTATAGCAAGGAGAGATAAGAAAGCCTTCTTAAGTGAACAATGCAAAGAAATAGAGGAAAACAAAAGAATGGGAAAGACTAGAGATCTCTTCAAGAAAACTGGAGCTATCAAGGGAATGTTTCATCAAAGATGGGCACAATAAAGGATAGAAATGGCAAGGACCTAACAGAAGCAAAAGAGATTGAAAAGTGGTGGCAAGAATACAGAGAACTATAGAAAGAGGTATTAATGATCCAAATAACCATGACAGTATGGCTACTCACCTAGACGCAGACATCCTGGAGTGTGAAGTCAAGGGAGCCTTAGGGAGCAACACTATGAACAAAGCTAGTGGAGGTGATGGCATTCCAGCTGAGCTATTTCAAATCCTAAAAGATGATACTGTGAAAGTGTTGCACTCAATATGCCAACAAATTTGGAAAACTCAGCAAAGACCAAAGGACTGGAAAAGGTCAGTTTTCATTCCAATCGCAAAGAAAGGCAAAGAATATTCAAACTACCATACAATTGTGCTCATTTCACATGCTAGCAAGGTAATGCTCAAAATCCTCCAAGTGAGGCGTCAATAGTACAAAAACCAAGAACTTCCAGATGTACAAGATGGATTTAGAAAAGGCAGAGGAACCAAAGATCAAATTGCTAGCATCTTCTGGATCATAGAAAAAGCAAGGAAATTAAAAAAAAAATCTACTTCTGCTTCACTGACTTTGCTAAAGCCTTTGACT
This sequence comes from Aepyceros melampus, assembly GCA_006408695.1. Lineage (NCBI taxonomy): Eukaryota > Metazoa > Chordata > Mammalia > Artiodactyla > Bovidae > Aepyceros > Aepyceros melampus. The sequence continues at coordinate 39,979 of SJXQ01009813.1, read as the reverse complement.
GTGTGAGTGAAAGTCACTCAGTCATATCCAACTCTTTGGGACCCCATGGACTAGGCCATGGAATTCTCCAGGTCAGAATACTGGAGTGGGTAGCTGTTCCCTTCTCCAGGGGATCTTCCCAACCCAGGAATCAAACCCAGGTCTGCCGCATTGCATGCTGATTCTGCATTGCAGGTGGATTTCACTATGTGGATCACAACAAATTGTGGAAAATTCTTAGAGATAGGAATACCAGATCACCTTACCTGTCTCCTGAGAAATCTGTATGCCAGACAAAAAGCAATAGTTAGAATCGAACATGGAACAATGGACTGGTTCCAAATTGGGAAAGGAGGACTTCAAGGCTGTGTATTGTCACCCTGCTTATCTCACTTATATGCAGAGTACATCATGAGAAATGCCAGGCTGGATGACTTACAAGTGGAATCAAGAATTATGGGAGAAATATCAGCAACCTCAGATATGCAGATGATACCACTTTAATGGCAGAAAGTGAAGAGGAACTAAAGAGCCTCCAGATAAGGGTGAAAGAGGAGCGTGAAAAAGCTGGCTTAAAACTCAACATTGAACAAATGAAAATCATGGCATCCAATTTCATGGCAAATGGATGGGTAACAAGTGGAAACAGTGACAGATTTTATTTTCTAGGGCACCAAAGTCATTGCAGATGGTGACTGCAGCCATGAAATTAAAAGCCGCTTGCTCCTTGGAAGAAAAGCTATGACAGACCTAGACAGTGTATTAAAAAGCAGAGACATCACTTTGCTGACAAAGGTCTATACAGTTAAAGCTATGGTTTTTCCAATAGTCATTATGGATGTGAGAGCTGTACCATAAAGAAGACTTAGCACCAAAGAATTGATGCTTTCAAATTGCAGTGCTGGAGAAGACTCTTCAGAGTCTCTTGGACAGCAAAGGGATCCAAGCAGTTAGTACTGAAAGAAACCAACCCTGAGTATTCTTTGGAAGGACTGATGCTAAAGCTGAAGCTCCAGTACTTTGGCCAGCTGATGTGAAGACCTGGCTTATTGGAAAAGACTCTGATGCTGGGAAAGATTCAGGGCAGGAGAAGAGGGTGACAGAGGAAAAGATTGTTGGATGGCATCACTGACTCAATGGACATGAGTTTGAGCCAACTCCAGGAGATAGTGAAGGACAGGGAAGCCTCACATGCTGCAGTCCATGGCTTGCAAAGAGTGGCACTCAACTTAGCAACTTAGCAATGATCCCATGAAAGAGACAGTATTACTCCCGATACACTCTACCCATCCAGTTTTACATTGGCCTCCACTGTCAATGCTCAGTTCCAGTTCCCTACTGCTGCCCGAGTCCCCATCATCTCTAAGGGAGCCGACAGGAAAAATGCTTATTGGCATCAGCTGTGTTGTCCCAAGCTTATTAGGTGGTGACAGACAGAATAACAAAGCAGAAAGAGCAAGGGCTTGCAACTAGACAAGTCTAGGCTTGAATCCTTTCTAATCGAGTGACCTTAGATGAGTTATTTAACCTCGCTGAGTCTCTAATTTCTTTATGTGTACAATGGGGATAATAATAGTATACTTCATAGGGGTGTTGTGAAGATGAGACAAGATAATATCTGATAAGCCCCTTGCTTAATATCTGTCACGGTGCTCCACATGTGATACCTTTTGTTATATATGTAGCTCAATGCAGATAACATTGCAGTAAAACACTTCTGGCAGACACCTTTGGGAAGACCTTCTTACTCTATTTTTAATTATCCTTAAATGATTAAGCAATCACTCTAGTTAATATTTTCTAATTGCATTAAACCAGAGGTTTGTGTCTAGGGCACATGATAAGGGTCTTATTTATCACATTAGGACCTATATGTGTGAAAATTCAAGGACCCAAGATGAGGGATGCCATTAATCAAAATTTTATGGCTGTGAGACACCATTATCCTTTACTATGCTGCATTCATAATTGACATGTTGTCACAACTGGGCATCTTATGAAACTGTTGAGGAACAAATTAACACTATGGAAGTGGTATTTACTGAAATAAAAAACAAACAGAAGAGCAGACACAATGATCACATCAGTAAGAGATTGGGGTGGGGAAGGAGCTGGAAAACAGAGACTCTTACACTGGACATGTGAACTATGTTCCAAAGGGACATAGTTAGGAACTCTGAAATTTTTGTTAAGAGTCCAGAGTGCAAACTTCATGCGTAAGTGTACGGCCGACTTAGTGAGAATCAGCTTCAGGGTGATGCTCAGAAGCAGGGAAGCAGTGTGGAGTGTCTGAGGCAGATGCCTGAGAGTATGAGCCTATGTGACATGGGAACTCTACTCAGATGAGTTAGGCCTGATGCGCTGTCTCCTGTGCAAGCAAATGGTGCAACTGAAAAGGGTTACCAAGAAGATCAGTTAAAATGACTGAATACCAGAGAAAGCCATCCCTGTTTTTTTTAACCCGAGGACGGCAAGCCTGGGTGAAGCAAGACAGGTTTAGAGAATATGAAGGGAATATTGTGGTGGCGCTAGGTGTTGTTTTCTGTCTCTAAAGACAGCATACAAGAAAATGGGCACTAATGCTGACACGAGAGAAATCGATTTGGCAGCAAATGAAACTACCTATGGCAAAAGTTAAGAGACTGAAACATTCATTAAAGGAAATTTGTATGTATTTTCTGGCTGCACATAGAGAAACTAAACAGTAAATTCAGTGCCATGTATTTTTGGGTTTCCAGTGAGTGTGATGGACAGAATGTCTCTTTCTCTCCTTCAAATTCTCTTTCTTTTTAAGATTTTCTAAGACCACGTTTGGTTTACTTTTATCCCAATGAATACTATTATTGAAAAATGGCAAACTTTCCAGAAATGAATACATTTCTTAAAAAACAAACTGGGTACACCTGACATAACACAAAATGCATGCTTTTCAGTAAGTTTTAGTACATGCAAATGTTGTGCAACCATTGCCACTGTCTAATTCCAGAACATTTTCGTCACTGCAGAAAGAAACCTCACACCGATTAAGCAGTTACTACCCATACTCCTCTCCCTCAAACACCTTCTCTCTCTATGGATTTGTCTTAGGAATGTATTTCTTTTGGAATCTTATGAATTCTGCATTTAATTTTACAACCAGAGGTAGTAGACTACTGAGTGTATCTGTAGTGTGTGTGGGTATGAGAGAGAGAGAGATGAGAGGTTAGCATTCATGAGAAACTTTGCAAGGTAAAATCTTGAGAAATAGTACAACAAAATGGAAATGTGGGAGGATACTTATTTTTTAATTAGGTGTTCATAACTTAGGTATCTGAAGGTAAACTCCTCAAGGGTCCAGTCAATTACAGGTTCCAGAAATGGCCAACAGTTCTTGAGATATACCTGCAACATTGAGAAAGGCAGTGTGGCTTTATCACTCCTATGTTAGGCTAAACAGTTTCACACTCGACAGAAGCTCTGTGCTGGATCCAAGCTCTTCCTGTAATTGCTGATGATAACCCTATTACTTTCTTTAGAGCAGTGTTGCAGTGACCGTTGCTTATTCTGCATTTATTTGTCCTGGTGAGCACATCAGATACAGCAGAGGAAACTTACGATGCCTGACGGGTAAGTTAAACACAACTTAAAATAATCAAACTTCTTTTGTAGCCATAACTATTTATCAATTCTAAATTAAAATACACATTTTATTTCACCTGGAATTTAAAAAAAGTTGGGTAATCTATTTAATTTAAAAACTTGGAGAATGAACTAGAAAATGTTTTATAGGGCATTTTTTTGGTAAACTGATTTAAAACTTGCATGACTTCCTTCATTATGGTTATATTGATAGGAAACTTGTGTTGTCTAAATTCTGGAAAAGATGCATACAACTTGAAAGAAATCTTAATTTTCAACCAGTCAAGTAATTCCTCAGAAGGAGGAATAGCCTGTTGGGTCTTGTGACTTCAGTGGTGCTTTGTAATCTGGACTGTCAAGGCCAGGACATTACTGTCATTTTGCATTTTGTGTATTTTGAGGAGTTTTATTCCATTTTCATTCTCAATTCCTTTCCATTTCATAAGCCCCAACTAACTATCTTAACCATTTCCACTAATAAGGACTGGTTGTGGTTGTGGTATTATGGATCTTGCCTGTTTTCTTTGCAAATTTCTTATCCACATGCTTCACGGTAGTCTCCCGCCTCTTCTTTTTGCCCCCATTCTCTCATTTTGACTTCTGAGGACTCCTTAATGATGATGGAAAACAGAGTCTCCACATCACATTGTGAAATGTGCATGACTTAGCTACTCTTCCAACAAACATTTCTCAGACAGTGTGGGCCGGAAGCAACTTTTTTTTTAAACCAACCGAATCTCCTTTAAGATACCTGGAAGTTGGGGGCAGCATACCACTTGTCTTGTGGCAAGTACAAATTAATGTAAAGCACTTGGGGGTCCTCATTGCTGAGAGACTCTGCAGTGAATCTTCGGGGCCTTGAGGACCTATCAACAAAATTCCTCGGAAGAGACTGCCATAATGTGGAAGGTGTTGATTCCTCAGTTCCCTTCTTCTGCATGTGCCTCATATGAGAGTGCTTTGGTTTACTTCTCAAGGATGTGTGGGTACACTACCCTATTTTCCAACTTTAGAAGACAAACCAAAACCTCTCTAGGAGTGAAGAGCAAGGACTTGAAAGTGTTGTGAAACAAACGGGGAAAAAGAGGGCTTGAAAAGGACAAAGGCAGTTAAGAGCAGCAGCTAAACTGTAAATCACCTATCTCTGACCTCCAGACCACATCCCAACGCAGTCCAGCTGCACCCCGCCCCGCCGACCTCTGGGGCTCCTGACTGAGAGTATAGATACAGGGCACATACTCACTTGTGTCTCCTCTCACTACTGGGTGGCAGTCTGGCCTTTTCAGGGAGTGGAATCTGGCTGGAGTTTCAATGTGTAGGGTCCAGTCCCCAGGTTTCGGCGAGACTGAGAAGGGTAAGTTTAACCTGGGAGTTTAGGGGCTCCAGGGATTTTGGCAGAGAGGTGGTGGGATGGGGTGGAAAAGTCAAGAGAGGTTCAAGTCTGCTGCTCTTCAGGGTTTTTCACTAGCCCCTCCAGGAGGCCACGGAATGGCTTTATCTGGACAGGGACACAACTGGGATAACCGGTATTCCTGGGAACTGCCTGTCCCGGCCTGGGCCACTTGGAGGAGAGGTGGGGAATGGCCGGTGCGGGCAGGGCTCAGAGGGCGTGAGGGAGAAGCAAGCTTGTTGGTAAAGGAAGTGCTTGGGTGCTTCCTCCTGCTTGCCTCTCCGGGAAGGACATGGAGCCCCTAGCTCTGGGCTGGGGCTGGGTCCCTACGTCGTTTCGGGATTTCACCTTTCCAAAGGCTCCCTTTACTCCCCTGAAGAGGGCTGCACTCTGATGCCGGCGCCCCTTCCTGCCCTTTGATTCTGGCTCTTTAGGGAAGCCCCGCCATGAGGTCCTGGGAAGGAAAGACATTCTCTGGCTGCAGGCGGGCCGGAACGGCAAGGCCAGGAAAACGGCCTCTCTGACACGGGTTCTATTTATTTATTATATTAAAAATGATTTGCATTAAAAAAAAAAACAAACACGATGTTTCCCCAGCTCCTCCAAGTCGACTGGCGCTTTGCACGACGCCCGTCGACCGTGGGCGGCAGCCGGCTCCCCGACCGACCAGGCCGGCGGTGCGAAGCGCGGCCCCGCAGGCGCGGCCCGGGCCTCGGCTCTCGCCGCCTCCACCACCGCCCAGCCGGCTGGCTGCCCCGGCTCCCCGACCTCCTCTCGCGGCCTCCCGGAGGGCGGGTGCCCCGGCGAGCGCAGCTCGTCCGGCGAAGGCGCCGCCAGGCCCGCGGGTCGCTGGCGGCCGGCCGGACCCTCGGGCCGCGGGTAGGCGGCGACTCGACGGAGGGCGGGGAAGGCGGCGGGCGCCTGGCCTCGCGCCGCGGCGGCCGCCGGAGCTCCGCCCCCGGCCCCGTATAAGTGGCGGCCCCGGCCCGGCCCGCGGCGGCGGCGGCGGCGGCGCAGGCTCTCCCAACTCGCCTCGGACGGCCTGTTGAGCCCCCACCCGCTTCCATAAGGCTTTGCCTTTCCGACTTCAGCTACAGTGTTAGCTAAGTTTGGAAAGAAGACTAAAAGAAGACCCCCGGCCGTTTTCCTTTTTGTTTTTTTATCACAGTCGTCGTCAGAGGCTTTTTGCACAGAGTTGTTGTATTTTCGGCGGTGCTTTCTTCAGTTTCTTGCACTCCTGTTGACAAAGACCTCAGCAGGAGCAGCAGGAACAGCAGAACAAGCGGGGGCGTCTGGTGTCATGACCAGGACACGCGAGCAGAGCCGTCAGGGAGGATGCTGTGGTGAGTTGAGCCCACGCTTGGGGTGGAAACAGGTTGGTTCGTTGGAGACCGGCAGCTCCATGCAGGTTTTGGAGGAATGTGGCTCAGCTGTTAACCAGCGTGCTTAGCAGCTCGTTTGACTCCTGTTTTGGTGGAGGTTAAGGAAGAAAGGAATTTCAAGGTTTGGGAAAGGAGTTTGCACACAAACGAGGATGGAATCTACTGGACAGTTTGGATTGCCTTGTAAAAATAGAATGGCGTTTAAGACTGTTGAAACGAGCTTTCTTTACTGTATGTGAAGTTTTGCAGATACTGACCAATAATAGGTCATGCAGAATTTTTCATTTACCCATCAGTTTCTAGGTGACTTGATGAAATCTGCATGGTTTGCCCCACAAAGCAATTTTTAATAATTGTATTTAATAAGAGCAAATGAATGAGCATTCCAGCCTCAGTTCACTCAAGTGACTAAATACACTTTTATCTCCCCACTGTGTATCTTTGCAGGATCCTTAGCAAACTACCTGACCTCTGCAAAATTCCTTCTCTACCTTGGTCATTCTCTGTCTACTTGGGTAAGTGATAATCTCCAGTAGTTCTTACAGCATACTTGCACAATTTCTTGTTTCCTTTCATCTGGGCCAGTTGTATTAAGCCATCTTCCAGTTTTGTCATGCATCTGAAGAAATCAATTGAACACACATGCTCTAAGTTATTTTCACCAAAGATGTTTTCCCATAGGTGTTAGTGAATGCTACTTAATTGTTAGGTTATCATACTTTATGTAGACCAACAGCTATCCAAAGACAGGATTAAAAAGGGCAGGATTATCTTCATTACTTGTATTGTATTTTGCCTTACAAGGCTTAATAAATGGTAATATTTGCTACTAAGACTGGATGAATGTCTCATTGATATTACTTTCTGTTTTTACATATTTTAAGGTATTTGTCTATTTTCTTTTGTTAAGATAAGTTCTAGCATACCGCACTATGAAAATACAGTAGAATAATGGCGACTAACAGGCTAAAAATAGCAGTTCTAAGATTAATGTAAATATAATGGACCCCAAGAACAAATATCTGAGTGATGAAAATTCTGGTCTTTTCAGATGTTATCTGTAGCTAGATATGTGTGAGACGTCTCAGTCTATCTTAAAAGCCATCATCCAATGAAAATCAGCAGCTGATTGATAAGTCACCCTCTGACTTCTTATGTGGTCTTAGAAGAGTCCCAGTGTTTCTGTGGGCCTGGGTTCCTTCACCACACCCCCCGACCCCAAAGAATAATCCCCAAAGGATAATAGATGTGTTTTTGATTATTAAATCATTTTGATGATTAAAATCTTTTAAACAATTGGTCTTATGGTTTAAAGCAATAAATCTGCGTATATTCTATTCGTGTGTCATGTGTGATAGTTACAGAACCATAAGTTTCTGTTTTACAGAACTGTAAGTAAAGAGAATGAATTTTGAGAGTAAATTTTGTGAATGTTATTTTCTTTTTAAATTGGAAACTTCTGTTGGATCATCCTTAAGACATGAATGCAAACTATAGTATGAGGAAATCTGTACCCATGCCCTTGGGAAATTATTAAGCTAGGTTATCAGCTCTGTAAGAAAAAGCAGTTCAAAGATGGCTTTTTAGAAAGGCCAGCGTCTATCTCCCCAGAGGCTTAGACAGGGATGACTCTGCAAATACACGTAAACAAAGTAGACTTGGCTTGAGTTTCATTTCCGGTAACTGATGATTCTAAGTAGAAATCGAGTGAAACTGCCCTTAATTAATTTAAAGCCAATTAAATTATTCTTCCAATTTAATTCAGTAGTATTGAGTATTTTTTTTTTTTAAGTGGTACGTGATGGACGTAAATGTCTGAAATTCTTATCTTGCGATCTGGACCTATCTCTTAGGGAAGAAGGTGACTAACTTCCAAATACTGATCAAGTTTTAGATTTATATGACCTTTCGTTTGTAGGTGGACAGGTCAGGTTTGGCAAAAGAGTGGAACTGTGATTGTTCCAGGAGGATTTGTTTTTTGTCATATAAACCACAAGAAAAATGACAGATGCTTACTCCAGTTTTAAAGATAATTGAGCAAAAGGAGTTCTTGTGGGAAACTTGGATTAAAACAAAACACAGCAATTACAGTCATGTAAGGTTTAGTGGATTTTCACTTCTTGGTGCAGAAGAGTGCAAAAAATGAATGCTCTCTAATGCTAGATAATTCTGCCTTTTGAGTGTTGTCTCCTGTTTGACTCTTTGCCTGGTTTTATTCCAACAAAATAATGTGCTTATTTATGATATACGCATATGTATACAAATCTATCTATCCATTGCCCATGGTTTCCTGTACACTGAGTATATAGGTGTTAAGGTAGAAAGTTATATTGGGTTAGATTTGTGTGAGGTTAAATGCTTTTCTTTCTGACTTCATTTCTTTCTTCCAGTGGATCAATATATTTTACTCTATGCTATCAGAATACAAACTATGGTAAGAAGCGAATCCTGATTTCAAGGAATCTATGATATAATTTGGTATGGGTTTTAAACAATGTATCTAATTACAAAAAGGTAACTAACAGTGTAAGGCAGTGAAAAAGGGTGGCCAGTGTTACTATCTTATGCACCATGCTATGGACTGTCTCCATTTATGTGCCAGATGTCTGCATGGCACCAGCTCTTACTTCCTTGGGTTTCTGCTCATAGGTCTGCTTCGTGCAAAATGCCACCTTCCTGCCCACCCTACTTTATTTTTCCACGTAGCATTTATACCACCTGGCGTACTCTGGGTTTGCTTTAGGTCTCTGTTCACTGGGATGCAAGCAGCATGAACATATAGATCTTGATTTTTGTGTACTGCTGAATTTCTAGTGCCTTCAGTATGGTTCGGAGAAGGCAATGGCCCCCCACTCCAGTATTCTTGCCTGGAAAATCCCATGGATGGAGGAGCCTGGTAGGCTGCAGTCCATGGGGTTGCTAAGAGTCGGACACGACTGAGCAACCTCACTTTGACGTTTCATTTTCATGCATTGGAGAAGGAAATGGCAACCCACTCCAGTGTTCTTGCCTGGAGAATCCCAAGGACAGCAGAGCCTGGTGGGCTGCCGTCTGTGGGGTCGCATAGAGTCGGACACGACTGAAGAGACTTAGCAGCAGCAGCAGTAAGGTTGGGTACATAGTAGCCTCTCAAAAAGTATTCAGTGCAATAATGACATTCATTTGGCCTTTGGCTCAGTGCTCTGGAAGTAGATGAACATGTAAACAAACCCTGAGTATGAGTGCTTGTGGGAGGGCAGGAAATGGAGGTAGGAAAGAATGGGTGGGTGGGCCTGAGAACTCACTTGGTCAGTATTTACAGAGACTTTACCTGACTCTTGGGCTTTGTGAATGTTGAGCCTGTTACTTCTTAAAGCCTAAGCCTTTGGAAATTGGAGCAAGAGGAGTAGTTTTATTCTTCTTCATCAAGGAGGTGGCAAGAGAGAAAATTTTGTGGCACTTGTTTCAAAGTCCTGCTTTAAAGAAACCTAAACAAATTCTTTTGGAAAAAAAATATAGGAGTAAAACAACAAACAAAGAAAGAAGCACCTGCTGTATAGCACAGGGAACTATATTCAATATCGTGTGATAAACCATAATGGAGAAGAATGTGAAAAAGCATGTGTAACTGAATCACTTTTCTGTACACCAGAAACTAGCACAGCATAGTAAGTCAACTGTTCTTCAGTAGAATAGCTGTAAGGAAAGGAAGAAAGAAACAATAGGAATAATATTTCTTTATGATAAGAAAGAGGAAATTCTCTCAATGGAGGCAGGCTATCATTTGAGGCATTTATGTGTTTTTGTCTTTTTAGAGGATGGAGATTAGGATAAAGCACCTCCACTCTCCTCATCTCATTTTATTCTAATCAAATCGAAATTTACTTCTCATGTTAAAGGTTAAGAAAATAGGTTAATTTGTTACTCTTATTGACATTTTTATCTTAATGTAAAATTGTCTTTTTATTGTTTTCAAACAAGCCGTATCGTATATCTTTAGTCATTTAGTACAATGGTATTTGAAACATTATTCCTACTTAAGTGGAAGAAATTTTCCATTATCAAAGCAAACTTTAAAAAGCTGTATGAGAAATATGAATTATGGTACTAATTAAACCTCAAACTTGAACATTCATGTAACAAGTCTAATGTACCAGAACATTATAGTTGATGAATTAGTCTTACTCTGTACTCACTTACAGCCAGGATCCACTGCGCATCCACGTCTTTGCTGATTCCACAGTTATGTGCTGTGCTTCTTACACATTAATTTGCTTATGTATTTATTTTTGAATTTGCTGATATTTGCTGTCTGGGCTTTTGCCCTGTGCTGAGGCTTGTGCTCAAGCTCACATCCCAGACCATCAAGTGAGAATCAGTCTTTCAAACACGGTGCTTCCACTGGTTTCCAGACGGTTACTCGCCCTGGTTCACCCCATCCCTCAAGGCCCTACTCTTATGTTACCTTTGAGCTCTGGTTCTAATAATGTTCGTACTCCTCTACACCAAAGTTTCTGTACCTTGGCACTATTGACATCTTGGCCTGATTAATTCTTTGTGTAGGGACTGTAGATGCCAGTAGTAAACCCACCCTCACAGTTGTGACAACCCAAAATAGATCCAGACATTGCTAAGCAATCCCTGGAGGGTCACCCCCATTTGAGAAATACTGGTCTACATGAAGTTTATTGTAAATGTTTGCTACAATATGCGCATCCATTTAAGTTTGGATGCATCAGATTGTTGTCTTGGCTTTATTAAATGTTTAAAATCATATGGCATAGCAGGATAATACGTTGCTCCTTATACACTAAATTTGTCAAGAGGATGTTAAGACGTTGGAAAGAACTAGGAGTGTAGTACTACTTCCACTCCATAACTGTGGAGGCTAGCCTGGGAATTTAGTTTCCTGTAGTGATTCCTCATAGCGATAGGTGATGATAGAACATTATTGTCCTGGTTTAGGTTAACCTTACAAGTCAGCAGTGGGGCCTAAAAACTCATAATAAAGTCCATTTTAGACTTCTTACACGTTAATTTGCTCAACTCATTTAAAAGTTTCTGTTACTCGTTTTGCAGCAGTGAATTCCAGAATTTCCTGTATACTCTGGAGAGAAGAAATAGGTTTTTTTTTTCCCCTTTTAAAACTCATCTATGTCAAGATGTTAAAATAATTTATTTATTTTTGACATCTTCATATGGTGCCAGAATTTGAACATATTAACTTCATCTTTTTGATTGTCCTGGTGTCTTTGAAATTTATTTCTGAAGTAGAACATAGATTTCAGAATGTTATAGGTAAAAGAAACTTGAAAGTAATGTAGTGCTTTCTTAACCATTTACAAGTTGGGAAACTAGCTTTTACTTGACATTCAAGGCATTCTGATGTTTGTAAGCTATGATACTGTAGTTTCATTCCAGTTCAGTAGCACACTCCTTTATGCCTCTCAACCTCAGGCCTTGGCTAGAAACCTCATAAAAAAAGGGAACAGGTTTTATCTCAAAAAAACCTTCTTGAACTTGGAAACTGTATGCTTTTCTGGAATGATAAGTATGTTTGTTTCATTAATATGCTTTTTCTCTCGGGTTTACTTAGCAATTGGGCAGGAATATTTCCCACTGTGCCAGATGAACAGTTTTAACACCTGACCCCATTCAATCCATAGAGGAATTGTTGACTTTGAAAATCTCCTGATAGAGTCGGAAAGTCCTCTTTTGTTAGGAAGCAATTTTTTGAGTGTAATTGACTAGAAACTCCCCCTGCCCAAATCTGTCAGAACCTCTTCTCTTGTGCCCTTATTCCAGGGGGACCGAATGTGGCACTTCGCAGTGTCTGTGTTCCTGGTGGAGCTCTATGGGAACAGCCTTCTCTTGACAGCGGTCTACGGGCTGGTGGTGGCAGGCTCGGTGCTGGTCCTAGGAGCCATCATTGGCGACTGGGTGGATAAGAATGCCAGACTGAAAGGTGAGTGGTGTCATGGGAGCCTCTGTTCATGGGACCAGTGCCTGCGCTAGAGAGAAGTCACTGCGACTCACCCACTGCATCTCTGCAGGCCCTACCGGGCTGGTGGGGTGCTCCATGGCAGCACCCCTGCTGGGAGGGTCCTAAGACTCCCGCAGAAAGATGGGAGATCAGGATATTGAGTTTATAGATTTGAGGAGCTATCTTTTTTGGCTGTTCATATTACAAATGTTAATGATTAACATCATAGCACTTTTCTGTGAACCATGTTAAACATTAAAAGTTTACTTAACTCTGGCATCTTTTTAACCAGGACTTGCATTGGAATTCATTTAATATAATGTTCCTGGGACAGCTTTAACATCTTGTCTCCTGGGTACTGTGTTTCATATAGGCGGGTGTGTAGGGGAAGTGGAAACAATGGATTTAAAAAAGAGTATCTGATCACAGAGAGCTGAATTATTTTTAAGAAAAAGGAAGAAATGATAGTATACTGACATTAATCTAGAGCATTAATACTGAAATCATTAAGTATTGTATAAGAAAGAGAGCAGTTCAGTTATTCAGAATATAAGGGCAATTTGGATAATAATTCAGGGCAGAATTTCCCAGAATTATTCGGTTGATAATGCTAAGACCTGGCCATGTCTGTCTTAGTCATTGGGGAAAGATTGAGGTATCTGTTTCTTTCAGTGCAGGATGACTGCCCCTGGTTAGAGAGCAACTGGATTATCAAATTCTAGGACTTGATGCTATTAGTAAAATGGCCAAGGTGGACGTTATTTTATTTTGAGAATCAATAGACCAGAGAACATACAACATATAGAAAAAGGTTTTGTATCCTAGAAAAAAATTCCCAATTATTTACATCATTATACATAGGGGCATGGAACTGTTATATAGAGAGACCTTTAATCTTATGATTGTTGAACACTGAAATTATAAGTTAGGAAAGAATGTTGAGTGGGATGAAGAGGGGTTTGGTGGGATAGCAGTCTTGTACTTATCTGATGTAATCAACTCGTGTGTCTGCCTCCATGAAAATCTTTGGTGTCTCTAGGCTGAGTTAGCTAGAGACACTGTTTTTTCTGCACTCCCATTACAGCTTTGTTAATAACCTCTGCTATTTCACTTATGCTCTTATAATGATCTGTTCACGTGTGTACCCTTCCTGTGGTCTGTGGGGTTCTGAAAGCCAAAAATCTCATTCAGTTGGTATTTAAGCCTTGTACAATAAAAGAATGACTTATATGTTTGGATTTTATTTCAAACTAATTTCAGAAAGCAGTTTGTTTTGTCTCGAGGCTTTGATATAACCTTCCAAGCCAGAATGAGCTTTACTGTCCTTAAAGGCAAGAGCTATAATTATACCTTTCATATTCAACCCTCTGTGTTTTCAGAGTGCTTTCATGAGTATTTTATTTGAGCATCATAATGATCCCATAAAGTAAGGAAGGCAGATAGATGTGTATTATATCCTCGCTTTATAGACACAGACACAAGGGTTTGAGTATGCTGCCCGAGATCATCTGCGTAGTGAGTGGCAGAGGAATGACTCCAGGTGCCCTTTCCTGGTGTCCTCGCCCGTGCTGTGTCAGCTCTCTGTCCACACGGGTGCCTCACTCTCAGAAAGCTGGCATTTTCTCTGAGGAAAGGTGTTGTGTAGAATTTCATAGCAAAGCAAATGGCTTTAGTATTCTAAAAGGAACACATTGCTGCCTGATTTCTTGGCAATTTTTTATGTGTCTTTCCTACTCATCCATACGATCTGATCAAATTCAGCCCGCCATCTAGGAGGTTATGACCTCTTCCTTAGCCTCTTCCATGTTATTTTTGCCTAAGCTACAAAGGGCTGAGACGTGGATCTTGTTTATCTCATATAGTTCTGTTTATGACCATATACGTTCAAGAAAATAAATGAAAATGCGGTCATTACGAATGGCTTTATCAGGGAAAATGAGAAGTACTTCTTCATTCTGTCTGCAAGTTTTACTGGTCTGATGTGATATGCTGGGTCCTGCTAGATATAGTTCAGGTAGGAATGTCTTCATTTCTTGTAATTTGCATATGCATTAATACAGTAAAACAGTGATGCATGGCTGAAAACAGCTCCGCTGAGATGCTTTGGGCGTGAACACTCTGTTTCTCCCTCTGTCTAGTGGCCCAGACTGCACTGGTGATCCAGAATGTTTCGGTCATCCTGTGTGGAGTCATCCTGATGATGGTTTTCCTCCATAAGGACGAGCTTCTGACTATGTACCATGGATGGGTTCTTGTAAGTTCTCAACAAGATTTTTGATGGCAGAAAATTGATGTGTCTGTTAGTGATAAAAGAGGAAAACTCTCTGAGGCTAGGGAATGTCTTTTTGCAAATAAGCCCTGTTAATTTTAATCTCATAGTTTCGTTGACTTAGACAAGCTGTGATCCATGTTACTTTAATATCCCCTACCACTTTTGTTTTGTTTGGGTTTTTTTTGCCCATAACAGGCATTCATTATGTGTTGTTTGAATTTAAATTTTGTTCTATTGGTTTTTTTCCTTTTGTGTTTTAATGGCAGTTCAAAGAGTTTATTACATAAACTCTTTGAAAAAGTTGCTAGCTTTCAGGTCATTAGTATTAACCTATAATTTGTTCACACCATAAAAGAAATGTTATCCATATATATAAATCAGTCATGATTGTGGTCCTCCAATAATAATTGGTATTTGTATTTGAGGACATGGAGTAGATAACTTCTCACATTTTAATTTCATAATAGCTTGACAAAAAGAGCACAGAGATGGGTGTAGTGGAAAACAATAAATTTGGTGTCACTAGTAAATCTTCTTAGGTATATTTGAATTGATATTGTAGAGTTCCAAAGCTAGATGGACAAGAACTCTTCTACTCTATTCCCTTCATTTTGTTGATGAAAAAGTGAGACAAGGTGATGTTAGCTGATTGCCTGTGGTCATGCAACTGGAAAATTTCAGAACTCTGATTTAAACGCAAGACTTTTCACTTCCCATTCAATGTTTCTTCCAAAGGACATATTTATGGGAGGAATTAAAAACTACGCTGAGGTTAACACTCTGTGATAACTCGGTCATATAAATGTGCATATGACTATTTTTTATCATGTATACCACGGATGGGGCTTCCCAGGTAGCTCAGTGGTAAAGAATCCACTTGCCAAAGCAGGAAACGCAGATGTGCTTTGATCCCTGGGTTGGAAAGATCCCCTGAAGTAGGAAATGGCAACCCATGCCAGTATTCTTGCCTGGAGAAGTCCATGGACAGAGGAGCCTGGCAGACTACAGTCCATGGGTCACAGAGAGTCGGACGTGACCAAGCACTCAATATGTTTTTGAACCACAGAAGGTACAGATTAGAAAGATATTATGCCCTTTAACTTGACCACTGCTATCTTATTATTTCATGTCTACAAGTAAGATGATTTTTATAATTTATGAAATTAAAATAAAAATTTTATTATGCTACCAAAGACCAGTCGGTACAGTGTAGTAAAACTGACATTTTAATGTTTTTCCTGTAATTCCTTAGACATCATGCTATATCTTGATCATCACGATTGCAAATATTGCAAACTTGGCCAGTACTGCTACTGCAATCACAATCCAGAGGGATTGGATTGTTGTTGTTGCAGGAGAAGACAGAGGCAGATTAGCAGGTAATTTGCTTTTCTCTTTCTACCAAATGGTTTATATTAGGATTCACTTTAAATCAGTGGTAATAACTGAGGCTTAAGCCTTTTTTTCTGAGTAATTTTAAGGAATAATAAATTGAAAGTATAGTCTTTTTCTTACATTATCAATCTCAGCACAAAGATGTATCTCACTGTTAAGAAGCTAATTTATAGGCTAGTGACTGTTTCTTTTATTCTATGAAAACCTGGCATATAGAAGAATATTTCTTTTGAGCTCTTTCTTTCTAAAACTTAAAACAGTGAATATCTGACATGAATTTATCATCATACTATGGTTATTATTACCAGTAAATATTGTGGATATTACTTTTATCCAAACAAATAGAAACAAATATGTGTCTCAGTTGGTAAAGAACCCTCCTACCAATGCAGGAGATTCGAGAGAGGTGGGTTCAGTTCCTGGTCAGGAGTATCCTCTGCAGAAGGAGATGGCAATCCGCTCCATTATTCTTGCCCGGGAAACTCCGTGGACAGCGGAGCCTGGAACACAACAGCCCATGGGGTGGCAAAGAGTCGAACATGACTGAATATGCAGCCCACACACACACACAATTCTAGGACAGACTCTAGAAGTTAATTCCTTCAACTTTAAAGTTATAGTTGGTAACTTTTATTACATTATGTATGATGCACTGTAACTGCTGTTATGAGCACTAAAGAAGTAGAGGATAGAATGTAGGTCTTACAAAGCTTGCATTTTAGTTGTCCATTAGAAATGTGCAAGAGGGCAAACAAAGGCTGAAGAATGCTTACAAGCAATATATCCATTACATCAGTACCTGGGCTTAGAGTACCCTACCTTACTCAATATTGCCTACTTACCCCCTACTCCATACAGCACCCAGACACAGATGGATTGAAACTGCACTGAGTAAAGGAGGAATGTACACTTATTTACCGATCAGGTCACCTGAGTCAACTGTGCTAGTCACTGAGATTAATGGGTATCACAAACTCATTGCCAACTACCCTGAATGACAAGACCATTCCCGATCACTTTAGTGGCTTATCCCAGGACACAGGGGCAAGATTAAGTACTGGGGTTAGCAAACAACTTTTTTGACTAGACATGTGGTTAAAAAAAAAAGATAGGAAGTTGAGAGAAAGGGAACAAAATCTGTGAAAGGTCTACATGAAGAAAAAGAAGGATTCGCTTAAGTCATCACTTTGTGATAGCAGTAATAATACTGCTTCAGATAGAGATACCACAGTGATTTTAGAGGTCAGTGAATATGGAAGATGAACTTAGCACAGCAAAGCCTGTATTGTAGAAAATTCTCTCTGGAACTAAAGTAGTGATTCTTATTGATTTTTCTTCCTGTGATCATTTACTAATAGGAAATAATTCCATATCTCTCTTTGTCACATAGAATTAAGAGATAAGATTTTGTCCTTTTTGGGGTATTTTTTCCTGTTATTTTCTTCCTCTTTTAGTGTGTTATTTTAAGGATCTAACATATGTCCATGTTCTGAAATTCAAAGGGTACAAAAGGATATATTTTAAAAATAGATCACGTATATCTGTTGAAATGTATTTGGGGGAAAAGTTAGCTTTTAAGATGATTTTCTTTCTCTTATCTGAATTTCTTGTCTCATGCTGACTCTGAAGTCTGTAGCGTCTATAATTGGAAAAAAAAAAAAAAAAGCCCTGAGTAAAGAGAAAGTACTCAGAATCTTTAATTTGTGCTAAATATCTAAATAAATAAATAACAAAACAAAGATCCCATGTAACTTTCTGGGACCTTTCTGACTATAAAGTAAGTGATATTCCAGGGAACAACAAAAATATGACTGGCCACTTCTCAGCTGTCTTTCTTTATTTGAGGAATTATTGCATAATGGAAGAATCCGGGCTAACCAGTCTATTTTCTGGCACCCCACTCTAGTACTCTTGCCTGGAAAATCTCATGGACGGAGGAGCCTGGTAGGCTGCAGTCCATGGGGTTGCAAACAGTCGGATACGACTGAGTGACTTCCCTTTCCCTTTTCTGGAGTTTCTTGAGTTTAAGAAAGGAAGGAAGCTGCCTGTTGAACTCTTGTCCACTGTGTATTAGTTTAGGAAGTGGTGCTGTTTCAAATTCAGCTGCAAGTACAGGATAGAGCCTAATGAAGCTCTCCATGTTGTTTTTTCTCAAGTTTTGACCTCCATATTTGTTTAATTAAAAACGGTTCTTCAAAAGAGGAACAGATAATTCTTCCATGCTGGGGGTCAGCAAGGCTCTCACCATAGATTTTTGGTACTATTCCTGCTATAAGTGAGAGGTACAGAACAGATAAAAAAAGAGGAGGGTAAAGGAAAAATAGAAGAGAAAGGGGAAAAGTACACTAGGAGGGGACTCCAGCTGCCACCTGTGGTACCTCTGGTTTTGTCTCTATACACAGATACACATCTATTCCAGGCAGGAGTAATTTATGTTCATGCAAGCTGATCTTTGAGGTTGCTGGCAGACTGTTAGCAACCAAGCAGGAGGCTGGGCAGGACCATCTGAACTCGTGTGCATCAGGCACATGTGTGTGCGTATGTGTGTAAAATGTATGTGATGGGGTAAGAGTGTGCCCATTAAGAGGGAGAGTTGTCAGCTGGAAGCTAATTGTTCCCAATCCCTCATCCCAGTGTTTCTTGTTTGCAGAGTAGTTTATAAAATTGGAAGTTGTATCACTGAGGGTAAAGAACAAGAGAGATATTCCCTGGAAGGTTGAAAAGTTTTATAATTTCAGAGGCATCAGGTCAAAATATAGTTGTTACCATCCAGTGTAGACAGCTCCAGAAAAGGTACTCTTTTTCCACATAAATCCTGTAATCTGTCAACTAATTTGTCTAAGTACTTGATTTAGTTAGTGTCTTACTAAAGCCTTCTCTTGAGCCATGACCCTTAGCCTGTCAAATCTGTTTGAAACTCACTCCCTTTCCCTGACTTTTTATTCCATCTGTTGTTTTATTTCCTTCTTCATTTCCTTTGTTAATCACTTTTTGTTCATAGCATCTGAGATTTTTCTTGTCCATCATTCTAGAGAAACATCTGCTGGTTGGCTTGATCAAGTAAGGTAGATACATTTCTTGTTTGAACTCCGTTGACTGAAAATTGATTTCATATTTGAGGTAGACAAACCTGCTAGGTGCTATTTGCTCAGCAAATCTGTTATTTATTATTCTATGAGATATATACCCTTTATAACAGCAAGTAGTTACTGATGTCCTGCTCTGTCACAGCTGCAGCTGAAAACAGTTAATTGGAATTAAATGAGCACACATTTGTGTGTTTGCATAAGAATCAATACAAGCCTGTGAAAAAGAGTGTGTTTGCACATTGAGAGGACCAGCTCTTCTCTAACCTGTTACCCGTAAAATGGTTAGGTCTTTTTCAAAAATGATTTAATTAATTCTGCTTCAGAAAAATGAACTCTCTTTTCTGATACCACATTACATCTAAACATTATTAGCTTCCTAAGATAGAAATTTCTAAATTCTGATAATAAAGAAAAGAAATTGGTGGCATTCGGAAGTTTCATGAGCACTTGAAAAAAGTAAAAAAGCAACAAATCATTTTAATTAAATTTCATTGTTCTGAGGCCTTCAGATCCAAGTGTATGTTTTCATTAGTATTTGATTTTTGGATTCAAGTTATTGAGTTATTAGGAGCAATCCTACGTTTCCATGTTAGGAAATTATTAGCAGGGGCAGATGGAAGTTAATGAGGCCTCTGCAAAATTGGTTATGCATAAGATCAATGAAAACTGCCTTTGCTTCTCAAGTGAAAGGTGAAATATGTCAAAGTTCTCCTGTTATCATGCAGGTGTTCTGCATGCATAGGACTAATTGGAGGCAGTTGAGGACCAGGAAGAGTAAGAGAAAGAATAATGACAGTTTTCTGTTAATGTGCCTATTAGTCACATATGCTTTTCCAAGGTGCCCCACGTGATTGATAAGAACTTTCTCAGTTTTCACTCTGTGAGACAGAAAATGGGAAAGTAGGTTATTTTCTTGATTTCCTCTCCTTTATGCATCTTGTCCTCCACTCGTAACTCAGCTGTATGTTCCCAGGGTCATACCCAAAGACCTTGTTATCACTGCGAAACCCTCCCCTTCCCTAATCTCAATCTTTGGCATCCCAGACTTGACCTATCCCTCCTGCCTTATCAGCTCCCACCTCCTGGTTCCCCAGCCACAGCAGTGCGCCAGCCTGGTTGGCACCTACAAGTCACTGCCTTTCCACTGCTCATGACCCCCTTTTGTTTCCTCTCCTTACCCAGTTTAAATTCCAAACTCAGTCGTTCCAACCGTATGAACGCCTCCTAGTGTACACCCTCAGCTCACTTGGCCTCCTCTCCTTTTGTTCTTTTCATTTCATAAGATCCTGCTTAAAGCCAACTCTCCATGGTAGCACATGGCTGGTGAAAAAAAAAAATGCCCAATTTTGCTCACTGCTCTCGCTTAAAGTTCATGGCCACTGGGTTCAAGCTGGCCCTTTCATGCTGCTGTGTGATCATAGTTTCCTCTGGCCCCTTCCTCCTCCTACTTTCCTAAAGGACTGTGTCTCACTTTTTCCTCATACATTCAGTATTGCCTCTCCCATCCTCACTTTCGCTGATGACCTTGCCTTGTGTTCTACTGAGAAAGTGGAAAAATGGGAACTTTCACGTGCTTCCA
This sequence comes from Aepyceros melampus, assembly GCA_006408695.1. Classification (NCBI taxonomy): domain Eukaryota; kingdom Metazoa; phylum Chordata; class Mammalia; order Artiodactyla; family Bovidae; genus Aepyceros; species Aepyceros melampus. Next base: position 19,313 of record SJXQ01009813.1, on the reverse strand, counting down.
TCTTGACGTCCCTCTTCCCACTTGTACCTACAGCCATTTACGTGACCTACACTCTTGAATTGCTTGTGGTCCTAAGAACAGCTCTGCTGCTTGTTCAGTAGACTCAGATTCTCTCCTTTCTCATCTACTGAATCATCCACATTAGCATATAAACATGCTGTAACTTTGCTCATCTTAAAAATGCCCTTCTTTACCCCTCTATTCACTCCCATTTCTTTATTCTCCTTTTGAACAAAACAAAAAGAACTTTCCAATTCCTTTGCTTGGTTGGGGCCTTGCTTTCCATAATACCAGGGCTGGAGGAGCGGGGGCAACATTCACATTGTGAAGCTGGGCGGTGCCACTCACTTAGAATATAATAGAAATGGTGTCCCCTGGAGCTGGCACCAGCCTCTTTAACCAGCTTCAATCAGGCATTTGCCCTTATTGCTCACCAGAACTAGTCTTTTTAAGGTCCTCAATACCTTCCTTGTGACCTGTCTAGAGATGCTTCTCAGTGCTCATCTTTCTTGACTTAACGGCATTGCTTGCCAATTGATCACTTCCTCCTCTTTGAAACATTGCTCCATGTTGGCCTCGGACACCACACTCTCCTGGTTTTTCTCCTCTTTTGCTGCTTCCTCCTCATCTTCCTGGCCTCTGAACAATGGTATGCCTGGGACTTAGTCCGCAGACCTTATCAGTCTATACTCGCTCTCTTGGTCTCCTCCAGTGTCTTTGGTTTAAAAATCGAGCAGCTGGTGGTGACTCGCAGATCTGGTACCTACTTCTTCCCTGGACTCCAGACCTGTAGGTTTTAATTGTCTGCTTGACAGAGCCTCTTGAATGTCAGTAGACTTAGAGAAATCAACATCTCTAGAACCAAATGCTTATTCTTTTGTCCAAACCTGATTCATCTAAGTCTTCCCTTTCTCGGTAAGTGGAAACTCTGTCCTTCCATTTGTTGCTCAATATAAAAACTTTAGGGGCATCTGTAATTCCTCTCTTTCTCTCGCATACCATGTCTAATCTGTTTCAAGTCTTCCTGATTCCCCTTTAGATTATGTCCAGTATCTGCTTCTCTGTTTCCACTGTTATTGTCTTGCTCCCCCCACATCGTCTCCCACCTGTCTCCTTGGCTCCACTGTTGTCTACACCCTCCACCCCACCTCCTCACACACACACTTACTGCACCCCACCCACCCACGCACACACACACTTACTGCACCCCCAGCCAC
>SJXQ01009813.1:0-17295 GCA_006408695.1 Aepyceros melampus | reverse complement strand
CTTACTGCACCCCCAGCCACCCACGCACACACACACTACATGCTATTTTCTCATCACAGCAGCCAAAATGAACCTTTAAAAATACAAGTCATGTGGTTCCACCTGTCTGTTCATTAGCTTCGAAAGGTTTCCTGAGTCATTCGGCATAAAAATTGATTTCCAAGTAGCAGGCTAAGATCCTGCACGATTGGGCCAGTCCGTCCCTCTCTGACCTCATCTCTTCTTATCCTCTCCCTTCCTCGTTCTGCTGCAGGCTTACTGTCCTCCTCGCTGTTCCTCTGGGCATGCTCCTCCTGTTCCAGGATTTTTGCACTTGCCTTGGCCTGGGATTGTCTTTTCCCTAATACCCACAGGACTCACTCTTTTGCCTCCTACTGCTTCATGCCTTTGCTCTGATGCTCTCTTTTTTTCCGTGAGTTCTTCCCTGACCTTGCCATATATAGAACTGAAGTTTCCCCCTCCCCCTGAGCACTCTCTATGCCCGTTTTCTGTGGTATTTTTCACTCTAGTCTTTAATGAACATCTGACTTGCTATGTATTTATATGCTTGTTGATTGTCTTTGTTTTCCCATGTGAGTATAAACTTCATGAAGACGGGAAGAGTATTCATTTTTTGTCATAGCCTAATTCATGATAAGCATTTAATAAATGCTTGTTGAAATAAATGAATGTAGAGTTACTATTCAATTCATTTTAAAAAAGCAGGTGTTAGACTAATTTACATAATCCTAGAGAATCGTGATTTTTGAGACAAGTTTAATGTGACTTGCTCCAAACAGCAATTGATTTTCTACCAAAATAGTTTGCTTGCAGAGTGCTTTTAGAAATTTACATCTTAGGAATCAGTACTCTTGGTTTATGAGTTGTGTTATGTAAGTGGGCAGTCTCTCTTTGATAGATTGCACACTTACCTGCCTTTTTCACCTATCTTGGTAGATATGAATGCCACAATACGAAGGATTGACCAATTAACCAACATCTTGGCCCCCATGGCTGTCGGCCAGATTATGACATTTGGCTCTGCAGTCATTGGCTGTGGTTTCATTTCGGCATGGAATTTGGTATCCATGTGTGTGGAATACTTTCTGCTCTGGAAGGTTTACCAGAAAACCCCTGCTCTAGCTGTGAAGGCTCCTCCTAAAGAGGAAACTGAGTTGAAACGGCTGAAATTATACAAAGGTAAACTCAACAAAATGTTCAATCCCTTTATTTTGGTCTTGTTTTGATTTTATTTGCAGATCTTATATGTTGGTTGAGACCAAAATAATTTTGAATTTATGTCAGGTTTAGTTATTAATGATGGCCTGCATGAAGTTAACTGTATCAACATGGTAATAAGTTAAAACTCAGTTTTTTGAGGATCCGTGGAACAAATCTGGGCTGAACCTCAAGGGGCTGGAATAGGACCTCTGGCCCTTTTTCTTAATGTGAATAAGCAGGCACAGAAGGGCAATTGAGGGCTGGGCAAAGTTGAGCATGGTAATGAGAACACTGGGGGAAAGAGAATTCCTAGAAGTCTGTAAAGAAGGGAGTTGCCTGCCATTTGTGGGACAGTGGAAGAGAGTGAGGATATGAGGGTGGGCATTTTTCAAGAAGAGAAGAGGAAGTTAGGCTTCTGAGCAAATGTAATCTTAAATGGGCCCCAGAAATAAGGTTGTGTATTTTTCTCAGACAATTATTTTATCTGTTAAGTTTTCCTGTTGTTTACTTTGGTGGGATTATAATTTCTGAGAGAGATGGGGAATGGGGAGGGGAGAAGTATCAATAGCATTTTGTTTATAACGTTAATACTTGGAGTTTATTCCTTGGCTGAAATCCTTAGATGAGAAAAAGAAAATACATATTATATTGAATTAGCTGAGGGTGTCCATGGGTGATGCCCTCCATAGGTGAGGGAATGGGGAGAAGAAAATTACTGAGTAGCCAGTTAGCTTTTTCTTTCATGTCCCCTCCCTCAAATAATAATGTCTTTTGTTAACAGAATCTGAGCCAAAACCCCTGGAGGGAACTCATCTAATGGGTGAGAAAGACCCTGACATCCATGAACTTGAAAATGAGCAAGAACCCAGCTGTGCCTCCCAGATGGCCGAGCCCTTCCGCACTTTCCGAGATGGCTGGGTCTCCTATTACAACCAGCCTGTGTTTCTGGCGGGCATGGGTCTTGCTTTCCTCTACATGACTGTCCTGGGCTTTGACTGCATCACCACAGGGTACGCCTACACTCAGGGGCTGAGCGGGTCCACCCTCAGTATTTTGATGGGAGCGTCAGCCGTAACTGGAATAATGGGCACGGTGGCTTTTACATGGCTGCGTCGGAGATGTGGCCTGGTTCGGACTGGTCTGATCTCAGGACTCGCACAGCTTTCCTGTCTGATCTTGTGTGTGATCTCCGTCTTCATGCCTGGAAGCCCCTTGGACTTGTCGGTTTCACCTTTTGAAGATATCCGTACTAGGTTCATTCAAACAGAACCACTTTCAGTTACACCTACAAAAATATCTGAAATCATCTCTACAACTGATACGCACATGTCAAACGGGTCTGTTCCTGCTAGTATTGTCCCAGAGATGAGTTCTAAATCCGTGCCTATAACCTCTGTGAGCCTGCTGTTTGCAGGCGTCATTGCTGCTAGAATCGGTAAGAAGTCTCCTTTTGTATATTGATGAATTAAAGTGTCTTTTTGCAATGGAGGTTCAGATAATTCAGCAGAAATTGGGCTAAAATATTCCCTGAATGTTAATTTAAGCAAAATCCACTCTTTATTCTTATGTATAATCCAGTCATTTATTATGAAAATTTAACTTTATAGTTTGAAAGAACCTGTATTTTGTAGAGTGTGTATGTATATATACTTTCCTAAAACATGGTTAGGGCTTGAAGCTTTTTACTGAGTGGATATCTTTCTCTTTTAATGTAATTTAGTTAATTTTAAAAAAGATATTATCATAATAATTATACTTTTAGTAATTTAGAGCCTTTTTATTATTAAAACTCTACCAAAAGGACTGTCATTTAGCAAATAGTTCAGTGCAATAAAGTTTAAAAAGTGGGGTTTAAATTTAAAAAGATAAGACACAATAGCTAGAGAAAAATCCTTCAGAGGTCTTCTCTAGCTGATGTTTCTTTTTTGTATACTTCGCCAAACAAATGATTTTTATATCCCTGAAAGGAATCATAATGTAAAAACCTCTTATAAAGGAAAGTTTAAGTAATCATTAATAGACTACTGATGAATTATCTCTGTCTGAATTCATTCTTGAAATGAAACCATATTTATCTTGTGATACAAAGCAGTTCATTAATTTATTAAGGATATTAATATTAAAGCAAGACAGCTTTATTGTAGGGGCTTTAGGACCAAAGCAGTAAATGTATTAATGGCTTAAAGTTTCCTTATACTTTAAACCTAACAATATATTAGATCTGTTCATTTTAAACTTTAAAAATACTAGTAATTATAATGGGATTTATTATGTCTCTGATTTCAGAGTATGAATAATCACAGAAAAGAATTATTTCTTATGGCTATAAAAACAATTTCTTGAAACCAGTAATAACACAGTATTTTAATGAAAAATCTCTAAAATTCAGCTATGATAAATATACATATGGTGACTTTAAGGTAATAGTGTTAAGTATGTATTTTGTATATGTCAACAGATATTTAGTGTATAGTTCTGAAATGTATGGTTCTAAGTTAAAATTAAGTTTCTAAGAAATATCTTCTATTTTAGGTCTTTGGTCCTTTGATTTAACTGTGACACAGTTGCTGCAAGAAAATGTCGTTGAGTCTGAAAGAGGCATTATAAATGGTGTACAGAACTCCATGAACTACCTTCTCGATCTTCTCCATTTCATCATGGTCATCCTGGCTCCGAATCCTGAGGCTTTTGGCTTGCTCGTGCTGATTTCAGTCTCCTTTGTGGCAATGGGCCACATCATGTATTTCCGATTTGCCCAGAAAACCCGGGCTCCCAGCTTTTTGCCTGTGGTCGTGATGATAAAGAAGTTACAGGTGCAGATCAAGCTAATACTTCTGACGTGTAAGCCAGTTCAGCTGCTGCCGCCCCTGTTACCAGATTACGTAGAGCACACGTGCTTATTCTGTGCTTCAGAATTCCAATCAATTGCTGGGTGTCTCTCTCTGGTTTTACCATAGCTACGCCTTGAGGGCCAAAAGCTAGTTAGGAAACAAGCCAGGAGAAATGAGCTGGTTCATTCCCCTTATATTTAAGGATAGAAAAAAAAAAAATAGAGAAAGAGAAACTCAGTTGAAATACAGAGACTAGAATAGTAACACTGATTTTCCCTATTTCTCATAAGAGTGTAAAATTTTCCATAGAAGAGTGATTAGTCAGGTGAATTAAGTTATTTTTTGGCAGATATTTATCATCTGTACTAGAATTCAGATATGTCAGTTTGCCCTAACATTCTTGTTCAAGTCTAGTTAATTTACTTTTTAAAAAATCTTATTCTCAGTTATATTATAAAAACAAATTCTTTTCCAAGTTTGAAAACTAAAGTTTGATAACCAGTATTATCCCTTGTTGGTCCTATTGCTGTTAAGGGATTGACATATATGTGGAGAAATGAAATACTTAACTACAATTCTTTAATAGGGTTTATGGTTTAACTTTAGAGAGCACCTTTGTATTTTTCTTATCAGCTAGGGCAAAATATTGTATTAAGCATATGTAGCACTTCATAAAATGGCTATTGTGTAAGCTACAGGTAAAAGCAAAGCTATAGGGTAGATTTATAATACGGTGAAGGCATGAGGACTTCAAACGTGCCAGCAGTTTGGCCATAGAAGCTAGAAGTTAAAAGTCACACGAAGGTCAAGATCTGTACTTAACTTATGCCACTATCCTTCTTGGTCTCTGTCTTGGAACATGAGGGAGTTGGCAAGTTAAATGTAGAAAGCAGGCCCAAACTTGGAAAGGTTTTGTTTTTATAAATCATTTGATTTACTTTTAACATGCTCGGTAGACATTTTTACTTTTACTGTTTTGTACCCAGGAGTTATTTTTACCTAGTCATAGAGCAAAACTGTTCATAAATGTATCCCTTTCAAATGTCTTTGAGAAAAAAATCCTTTTTTATATATATTTTTTCAGAACTGTTTTGCAAGTCATTTTGCAGCATGCCAATACCAGCGGCATATTTTGCCTTAACCATTCATGCACTTTCATGGAGACTGCAATACATTGCGCGGAGCACTTTCTTTTTTCTTGAGGTTTAATCTTTTTCTTCTTTCTACAGTATGATGTAATGATTTGCTATATTGTAAAATCTTTGTAAAATATTTCTATATAAAAACATTTTAAAAAATCTTGACTTCTTTTTCCTGAGTTGCATTCCCTTGTTTAATATTGCTTTTGTTAACAGAACATCTGTTTTAGATATTATCTGTTTCTCTCTAAAGATCTATAATGTAATAATTCACAATTTTAAGTGTTATCTCCCTGCTCATATGTCTAGTTTATGGTGGCTTGGATAACAGTATAGTAAATATGAGCCCCAGAACTCATTCTTTGACCTTGAAGAAGTCACTTTAAGCTCTCTTGAATTCTATTTTCTCTTCTGTAAATTGGAAGTGTTATTATAAAACCAGCTGTACCTACATCACAGTTTCCTTGAATGAGTCAAGTACCGTACTTCTTATAGAAGCACTTTGTGGACTATACGACGAGGTAGTATTAATAGTATTACTAGAAGTCAGGTCTAACTAATAACAGAGAGTTAGATTCCTGTTGAGAGGCCAGAGAGAGTAGAGCCACATTCTATATTCAGCAAATGTTTACTAAACAACCAATCTGTGTCCCAGACTGATTGGTCTTGGAGATGCAGATTTGACACAAAACATGGTTGATCAGAGACTCCTTTTCTTTTCCCCACAAGTTGGGAGCTTGAGGACTTCTGGCATCACCCATAATTACTGATCAGCTGCTGACTTCTGAGTAGACCGTAGATGCTTCTGTTAGGTCTGGCTGCTGTCTTGAACAGGTCATCACTTCCCACAGGGGTCGAGCTAGGGTTGGAGGTCTGCCCTGAGTGTAGCTGTAATTGAAGGCCTGTGACCTTGTGAAATGAGTAAAACCATCTCAGCAAAGGAAGGTCCTGTCTCTTAATGTGGGCATTTTGCCAGACTGTGGGCCTGGTGAGAGAGGCTCTGTGTGAGAGGAAGGAAAGTGGAGTTAGTTAACAGAAATGTTTATAGCTGCTGCCCTTATCTTTGCAGAGCGTTGCTCAGAGCAGGAGGAGAAGGGAAATGGAGGAAAATCACTGCTGGACAAGGTAGCTTTTGCTGGGTACTGCCCAGGCATACTAGGGCTGGGTAGATGTTATGTGTCATTCTGGGTATGTTTCTAACTAGGGAGACAAACTCAGATACCTACAGGGTCAATAGGTAATACAAATGAATGAAGTGAAAACAGTCTTACATTTAACATGTAATTGCATTTCACAAAAGTATCACTTATTTGTTCCCACTTAAAAACAAATTATTACCTTTTTTTTTTCTTAATTCTGGCTCTGTCAGTAAAGAATCTGCTGGCAATGCAGGAGACTCAGGTTTGATCCCTGGGTCGGGAAGATCCCCCAAAGAATGAAATGGCAATTCATTCCAGTATTGTTGCCTGGGAAGTCCCACGGACAAAGGAGCCTGGTGGGCTACAGTCCATGAGGGTCACAAGAGTCGAACACAATTTAGTGACTAAACCACATACCACCACAATTCCCATGCAGGCTGCTTGTGGTTATTAAAACTGATTCCACATAGACCTCCTTTGCATAGGAAAAACTATTCATTTCCTGAGGAAATACACTTATTCTCACTTTTTTTCTTGGGGCATCTGGCTTCCTTGATATTCCTTTCATTTCCTGCCCCCTGATCCACTTAAAGAAAGAAAAAGGTATAAGTAAGAAATAACTTTCCTGTTCACCCTAACAGAAAACAAAATAAGAGGGGAGCTAAACCCCTGAACATGCTTTTGGGGAGGTCACAGGGTATGCGAGCTGGTGAGCACATAACCGGATAAAGGAGCAGCCAAGCAGCATGGTATGTGAGCCTCTCTAGTCGTACCTTTCATCTTTCAAGAGAAGCTGGGATTCTGAAATTTTGTGTGACATCTCCAAATCCTCCAATTCTGACAATTAATTTGAAAATATGTATACCTGTAGGCTACTTAGGAGCCATCCATGGGGCGCCATTTTAAAAGTTTTTCTTTAAGAGGATAGTTGTTTGCAAGAGAATGGTATTTGAAAAATGTATAGATAAAAGGAAGTATATATACAAAATTGGTGGAGCACAAAGAACAAGAATGAACTTGGCAAACAATGGTGAAAAACATTAAGAGATTAGGCATCCTTTGTTAGAGATCATTTAAGATCAAATAATCTATGCATTTATTACCTGCCATATTGATGTCAGAATTCTGCCCCCTGTCCCTTATTCCATGTGTTGTTTATACAGTTGTGTTAAAGGATAATGATGATTTAATTTAAAAATACTTTTAAAGTTTGTCAAGTATAAATATAATATGCTCTTGTTTTAAAAAAGGAAAAGCACAGACTTTATTCAATTCCTTTCTTCCTACCCTGCTCCTCAAATCCCCAGTACCCACTGTGAACAGTTTAGTGTATACTTCCAGAGAATTTTTTAATGAAAGTTTCCAAAATAATTTGTTATATCATTTGGTTTATTCACCAAGATTGTATCATTCTGTCTGTCTGTTGCTTGATCAATCAATGTGTATTCCCCCTCCCCCTCAAATTCAGAGGGTTCTATTAAAGTCATGTTTGCATTAAGGATGTTGATACAGTAATTAGAAACTTTAAAAAGTGACATAGGTATACAAATTACCAAGTCTAATTTTATTGTCATTGAGAAGTAGATTTAGTCTTGATATTCCTTTCAGCAAGACAAAAGACCACTGAGTTTTACCTTTTTCTCCTCAAATGACACTTACCTGAAACTCTTTTATTACTTCAGTTAAGCATTGCTTTTCCATGTATAATGTCTCCTTTTTTTCTCTTGATCCACCATTCAGGGTAACTTTGCTATCAGAACAGTTTTGTTTTACAAGATAGCAATTTAAGAATAGAGTTGAAATGTTAGAACCTTGTGACAACACATATACTTTTATTACAAACAAGTCTGAACTGGTTACATTTAGTCACACTTTGAAAGCTAAACAAATTTTATCCCTTATATGGGTATTTATTTTCCAAGTCCAAAAGAGAGCAAGTGTTTTATCTAAAGAATGGACAAATGAGAGGTGCAAAGTTCAAGTACTTTTTTCCAGTTCTTCACCCTAAGCTGTATGTAAGTTATTACATATCTTCCTGTTTGAACATTTTCCTTATTGCATTTCACTAGGATAAAAGTGCATTGCAAACTTCTTGAAATAGTTACTTTCAAAAATTGTCTTAGAAAGTGGTTGTCTTTAACTTATGTATGCAGTTGTAGTGATGATAATGCAAAAATAATTAGACATTGAAGATGCAAGAGGATGAATATGTTTTATAGTAACTAAAACACTTCAGGAGAAATATATGTTTTGAAGAACTAATTTTCAAAGACCTTACGATAAATGATCCCTAATGAACAGGACATGGTCACATAGTAAATCATACATAAAGGTATATTTGAGCTTAATGTATATGTATTCTAAAAAGAAAGGTTGTCCTACGATAGATTTATTTTTATTTAGTACTATGTTTGACCAAATATATACATAGTATATCTTTTCTGTTAATTCTAAGTTGTTTAATTAAAAGACACTACGGTGGAAAGGAAATAATATTTAACATCTGTATTTGTCAGCATTTTATTCATTTAAATCCTCGCCATAACTCAGTGAAGGTTATTATCTGTGTTTTATAGATGAGGAAACTGACTCTTAGGGTGTCATGCACTTATATAGTTAGTAAGTGTAGAATAGAATCTAAAATCATTTCTGTCTCCAAAGGCTGCTTTCCTTGTTGCATAACACAACTCCAGCACGTTTTTTTCTTTTTTCTAATGGGAAAGGTCAGAAAATCCTAAGGGGAATCTGTTTATTTATGGCAAACATTTAACTTACATAGTGCAGTGAGTGTAACTATGTTAACCGACTCACTGAACATGAGAATTTCTAATTGTTTTTCCAGACAGCTCAAGTTTTTCCAGTATTCATAATTGTCCCCTGTTTTAAATGTCTTCGTTGGTCCTTGTGCAATGCTTACAATACTTTGGGACTTTCTTAATACGTAAAGGAGGTGGAATACAGAAATAATTAGGAGCGGCAGAGAGACATGGGTTCAGATTTTGGCCTTGCTGGTAATTAGTAATTACTAGCTTCTGTGCTCTGGGAATGTTGTCAAACTTCCCTGAACTTCTGCTCTTCATTCACGTAATGGGAATATTAATACCTAACATATAGGGGATTAGAACTCTTAGTAAAGTACCAAATATATGCCCCAAAGTGTGTCTTAAATTCATATGAGGAATAATTAAGGATATTTTCTGTTTCAACATATTGTTACATGAATTATCCTTATGCAAAGTGTCATGTTGGAAGAAATATTTAGTTAAATATACCTGTTAATTTTTTTCTTCAAATGTGACATTTTTTTTTCATAGTAGGAGTCTACAAAGAGATTTGTTTAAAATAGAGAAACTAAATTGTTTACTTTCTGTTCTTTGGAAAACAGCTGAAATTTCTACTGTGGTCATTATAAAGAACCTCTATGGTAAAAAAGGAGGAGAATTTTCATCACTGTTTTTTACTTTTACTAAAATATAGTTGATTTACAATATAGTATTAGTTTCAGGTGTGCAATACAGTGATTCAAGATTTTTATAGATTTGACTCCATTTGAAGTTGTTATTAAGGTATTGGCTATATTCTCTGTTGTATATTACATCCTTATATATTATTTATTTTATTCATAGTGGTTTGTACCTCTTTAATCCTCTAATGTCAGCTTGCCTCTCCCCTCATTTCTGTTCCCACTGGTAATTACTAGCTTCTGTGAGTCTGTTTCTGTTCTGTTATATTTGTGTATTTATTTTATTTTTTAGATTCCACATAAAAGTGAAAGCATACAGTATTTGCCTTCTCTGTCTGATTTATTTCACTAAGCATAATACCCTCCAGGTCCATCCATGTTGTGACAAATGGCAAAATTCATTCTTTTTATGACTAATATTCCATGGCATATACCACATCTTTATCCATTCATCTATTGATGGAACTTAAGGTGCTTCCTTATTGTAGTTGGCTATTGTAAATAATGCTGCTGTGAATATCAGGGTAACTTTTCAAATTAGTGCTTTCTTTTTCTTTGAATATTTACCCAGGGGCATAAACAGCTCATACAATTCTATATCAGAAAAACAAACAACCTGATTTAAAAATGGGCAGAAGACCTAAATAGTCATTTTTCCAAAAAAGACATAAAGATGATCAAACAAACACATGCAAAGATGCACTACATTGCTAATTATCAGGGAAATGCAAATCAAAACTACAATAAGGTATCACCTCACACTTGTCAGGAAGGTTATTGTCAAAAAGACAACAAATAACAAATGTTGGTAAGGATGTGGAGAAAAAGGAACCGTTGTACCTTGTTAGTAGGAATGTAGATTGGTGCAGCCATTAAGGAGAACAGTATGGAGGTTCTGCACAAAACAAAAAATAGATCTACCATATGATCTGGCAATTCCACTCCTGGGTATATAGCTAACATCATTTCCGAGACTTCTAGGTAGTGATCCATAAAAGAAAAGGTTAGAGAAAAACACAGAGAGAAGAAGGAGTGAAGGGTACTGGGGAGAGTGGGGAGGGAATTCATAGCCCACGTTGTTAGTCAATGATAGAGAGCAAACAGAGTAGGACATCTGTTTATCCAATCTACTCGTCAAATGTGGAGAAGTAACTCCAGGAAAAATGCAGAGACAGAGCCAAAGCAAAAACAACACCCAGCTGTGGGTGTGACTGGTGATGGAAGCAAGGTCCGATGCTGTAAAGAGCAATATTGCATTGGAAGCTGGAATGTTAGGTCCATAAAAAAGCTAAATAGGAAGTGGTCAAACAGGAGATGGCAAGAGTAAACGTTGACATTCTAGGAATCAAGAACTAAGATGCACTGGAATCGGTAAATTTAACTCAGATGACCATTATATCTACTACTGCGGACAGGAATCCCTTAGAAGAAACAGAGCAGCCATCATAGTCAACAAAAGAGTCTGAAATGCAGTACTTGGATGCAATCTCAAAAATGACAGAATGATCTCTGTTCTTTCATTCATGGTAATCCAAGTCTATGTCCTGACTAGTAATGCTGAAGAAGCTGAAGTTGAACAGTTCTATGAAGACCTACAAGGCCTTCTAGAACTAACACCCAAAAAAGTTGTCCCTTTCACTATAGGGGACTGGAATAAAAAAGTAGGAAGTCAAGAAACATCTGGCAAATTTGGCCTTGGAATACAGGATGAAGCAGGGCAAGGGCTAATAGAGTTTTGCCAAGAGAACGTGTTGGTCATAGCAAATACCCTCTCCCAACAACACAAACGAAGATTCTACACATGGATAACACCAGATGGTCAACTCTGAAATCAGGTTGATTATATTCTTTGCAGCCAAAGATGGAGAAGCTCTATACAGTCAGCAAAAACAAGACCAGGAGCTGACTGTGGCTCAGATCTTGAACTCCTTATTGCCAAATTCAGACTTAAACTGAAGAAAGTAGGGAAAACCGCTAGACCACTTGGGTATGACCTAAATCAAATCACTTATGATTATACAGTGCAAATGTGAAATAGATTTAAGGGACTAGATCTGATAGAGTGCCTGATGAACTATGGAATGAGGTTTGTGACATTGTACAGGAGACAGAGATCAAGACCATCCCCAAGGAAAAGAAATGCAAAAAAGCAAAATGGCTGCCTGAGGAGGCCTTACAAATAGCGGTGAAAAGAGAAGCAAAAAGCAAAGGAGAAAAGGAAAGATATACCCATTTGAATTCAGAGTTCCAAAGATAGCAAGGAGAAAAGAAAGCCTTCCTCAATGATCAATGCAAAGAAACAGAGGAAAACAATAGAACGGGAAAGACTAGAGATCTCTTCAAGAAAATTAGAGATACCAAGGGAACATTTCATGCAAAGATGGGCTCGATAAAGGACAGAAATGGTATGGACCTAACAGAAGCAGAAGATATTAAGAAGAGGTGGCAAGAATACACAGAAGAACTGTACAAAAAAGATCTTCATGACCCAGATAATCACGATGGTGTGATCACTCACCTAGAGCCAGACATCCTGGAATGTGAAGTCAAGTGGGCCTTAGGAAACATCACTATGAACAAAGCTAGTGGAGGTGATGGAATTCCAGTTGAGCTGTTTCAAATCCTAAAAGATGATGCTGTGAAAGTGCTGCACTCAATATGCCAGCAAATTTGGAAAACTCAGCAGTGGCCACAGGACTGGAAAAGGTCAGTTTTCATTCCAATCCCAAAGAAAGGCAATGNGTGGAGGTGATGGAATTCCAGTTGAGCTATTTCAAATCCTAAAAGATGATGCTGTGAAAATGCTGCACTCAGTATGCCAGCAAATTTGGAAAACTTAGCAGTGGCCACAGGACTGGAAAAGGTCAGTTTTCATTCCAATCCCAAAGAAGGGCAATGCCAAAGAATGTTCAAACTACTGCACAATTGCACTCATCTCACACACTAGTAAAGTAATGCTCAATTCTCCAAGCCAGGCTTCAACAACATGTGAACCGTGAACTTCCAGATGTTCAAGCTGGTTTTAGAAAAGGCAGAGGAACCAGATATCAAATGGCCAACATCTGTTGGATCATGGAAAAAGCAAGAGAGTTCCAGAAAAACATCTATTTCTGCTTTATTGACTATGCCAAAGCCTTTGACTATGTGTATCACCACAAACTGTGGAAAATTCTGAAAGAGAAGGGAATACTAGACCACCTTACCTGCCTCTTGAGAAATCTGTATGCAGATCAGGAAGCAACAGTCAGAACTGGACATGGAACAACAGACTAGTTCCAAATAGGAAAAGGAGTATGTCAGGCTGTATATTGTCACCTTGTTTATTTAACTTCTATGCAGAGTACATCATGAGAAATGCTGGGTTGGATGAAGCACAATCTGGAATCAGGATTGCTGGGAGAAATATAAATAACATCAGATATGCAGATGACACCAGCTTATGGCAGAAAGTGAAGAAGCACTAAAGAGCCTCTTGATAAAAGTGAAAGAGGAGAGTAAAAATGTTGACTTAAAGCTCATCATTCAGAAAATGAAGATCATGGCACCCAGTTCTATCACTTCATGGCAAATAGATTAGGAAGCAGTGGAAACAGTGACAAACTTTATTTTGGGGGGCTCCAAAATCATTACAAATTTTAACTGCCGCCATGAAACTAAAAGATGCTTACTCCTTGGAAGAGAAGTCATTACCAACCTACACAGTATATTAAAAAGCAGAGACATTACTTTGCCAACAAAGGTCCATCTAGTCAAGGTTATTGTTTTTCCCGTAGTCATGTATGGATGTGAGAGTTGGACCACAAAGAAAGCTGAATGCTGAAGAATTGATGCTTTTGAACTATGGTGTTGGAGAAGACTCTTGAGAGTCCCTTGGACTGCAAGGAGACCCAACAAGTCCATTCTGAAGGAAATCAGTCTTAATATTGATTGGAAGGACTGATGTTGAAGCTGAAACTCCAATACTTTGGCCACCTGATGTGAACAACTGACTCATTGGAAGAGACCCTGATGCTGTGAAGGATTGAAGGCAAGAGGAAAAGGGGATGACAGAGGATGAGATGGTTGGATGGCATCACTGACTCAATGGACATGAGTT
Source organism: Aepyceros melampus (assembly GCA_006408695.1). Lineage (NCBI taxonomy): Eukaryota > Metazoa > Chordata > Mammalia > Artiodactyla > Bovidae > Aepyceros > Aepyceros melampus. The sequence goes on along the minus strand of SJXQ01009813.1, from coordinate 3,427 downwards.
TGAGTAAAGTCCAGGAGTTGGTGATGGACAGGGAGGCCTGGTGTGCTGCAGTTCTTGGTGTCACAAAGAGTTGAGCATGACTGAGTGACTGAACTGAGTTGAACTGAACTCCTCAAATGCCAATGATATGAAAGGAAAAGAATACCAAAGCATGTTAGCTCCTTCTTTTAAAAGCAGGATAGCCTGGAACCATTAGTGTATCAAAAATAGATTTCTGATTATATCAAATGTCATATAAGCCATTTTGATATATATTGACGTAGAAGTCCCCAAAGCTGCAGCACAGTTGCAAGCCATCTTTCCTGGAAAGCCTTGGGTCCCCAGTGAGGGGAATTGGCAGATGGATTGTATTTAGTATATAAATGGCTGTTCCTTCCCATCTATGCAGACCTTGTTTGCAGTGCTAATTAGCCTTGGAGAGTCTCTTGGTGAGGGTGTGAGCAGTAGAAAAGAGCCTCCTGCTCTTATATTGAGAGTGAAACCCTGATTGCCTTTGTGTTCTTGCTCACATATCTTAAAGGAGCCTACCCATCAGCATGACTTGCCCACTTACTCTGAAATCTTCCCAGTCAGTAGCACCTTTTGAGAAAAAAACCACCTACTCAACAGTGGCAGAAATCCACCCAAACTACTTGAGTTCATTAACCTAGCCTTTCCTTTGTAAATATGAACAGATGATACCAGGGGTAAAGCAACAGCACCAAATAATAGAACTAAGATGAACGAAAAAGGTGACAGATCAAAAAAGAATCAAAGAAAGTAATAATTCACATAAGAAAATGACTTTTTTCCAACTCTAGTTAATATCCTCAGAAAAATTTTTTAAAAGGATGGAATGTATTAAGAAAGTATCTGGATGTATGCAAAAAGAGAACAGGAGAAAATGATTGGAAGTTAAAAATATTGCCCTCCCCCTAAGTTCAATGAAAAGATGAATTAAAAAATATAGCAAGGGGGTCCACTGCAGCCCCAGGCACCAGCCCTGCCACCCTTTGTCCTGGAGCGTGGCGGGGTGGGCATTTGAGTCCTCCTCAGATCCCCACAAGCCTGGCCTGCGGTCGCCACAAGCGCAGGCTGCTCCCTGGCTTTGCCTGCCCCCTCAGGGCAGGCTTGCTCTGGCAGCTGTCGGAGTTCAGGGAGTAAGGTGTGCAGTGCAGTTCTTAGACAAGCAAAGCTGAGAGAATTCAGCACCACCAAACCAGCTCTCCAACAAATGCTAAAGGATCTTCTCTAGACAGGAAACACAGAAAAGGTGTATGAACTCGAACCCAAAACAATAAAGTAAATGGCAATGGGATCATACTTATCAATAAATATCTTAAATGTAAATGGGTTGAATGCCCTAACCAAAAGACAAAGACTGGCTGAGTGGATACAAAAACTTTAGGATACAAAAACTCTGGCCATGACAGGCTTAGTGAGCTACACTAGGCCTAAAAATATAACCTGAGTCATGCTTCCAGGAATTATACCCTTAAAACCAATCAGGAGAGTCCCCATTTGCGCCAAACCTTGAGCCAATCTGGGTGAGATGCAAGGTTCAAAATTCGCATGTGTACTGCTCAGCCAATCATTGTAAGCCTAGTAGCCTAGAGGTGGCCTATAGAGACAAAGATGGAAATTCTTCAGGAAAGCCCGCACCCGCGAAAAACTGACCAATCAACAGTTAACAAGTAACCCGTGCAACCAATCTAAGTTTGCCAGCTGCCTCAGTTAACCAGTAACCCGTGCAACCAATCTAAGTTTGCCAGCTGCCTACCTTTGTTATAATCCTATAAATACTGCTCGAAACCAGAGGTCGGGCCTCTTGTCTTACTCCACTGTGTTGGATGTGGCGGGGGCCCTGACTCAAGTCAGAAATAAATTTCCCCTTTTGCCTTTTGCATTGTCGTGGAGGTCTTGTTCTTGTCGGCCTTGGGATTCGGACTTTTGGGCATAAGAAAAACAAGGCCCCTATATATGTTGTCTACAAGAGACCCACCTCGAAACAAGGGACACATACAAACTGAAAGTGAAGGGCTGGAAAAAGACATTCCACACAAATAGAGACCAAAAGAAAGCAGAAGTAGCAATACTCATATCAGATAAAATAGACTTTAAAACAAAGGCTGTGGAAAGAGACAAAGGACACTACATAATGATCAAAGGATCAATCCAAGAGGAAGATATAACAATTATAAACATATATGCACCCAACATAGGAGCACCCCAATATGTAAGACAAATGCTAACAAGTATGAAAGGGGAAATGAACAATAACACAATAATAGTGGGAGACTTTAATACCCCACTCATACCTATGGATAGATCAACTAAACAGAAAACTAACAAGGAAACACAAACTTTAAATGATACAATAGACCAGTTAGATCTAATTGATATCTATAGGACATTTCACCCCAAGAAATGAATTTCACCTTTTTCTCAAGTGCACACGGAACATTTTCCAGGATAGATAACATCCTGGGCCATAAATCTAGCCTTGGTAAATACAAAAAAATTGAAATCATTCCAAGCATCTTTTCTGACCACAATGCAGTAAGATTAGATCTCAGTTACAGGAGAAAAACTATTAAAAATTCCAACATATGGAGACTGAACAACATGCTGCTGAATAACCAACAAATCACAGAAGAAATAAAAAAAGAAACCAAAATATGCATAGAAATGAATGAAAATGAAAACACAACAACTCAAAACTTGTGAGATACTGTAAAAACAGTGCTAAGAGGAAGGTTCATAGCAATACAGGCATACCTCAAGAAACAAGAAAAAAGTCAAATAAATAACCTAACTCTACACCTAAAGCAACTAGAAAAGGAAGAAATGAAGAACCCCAGGGTTAATAGAAGGAAAGAAATCTTAAAAATTAAGGCAGAAATAAATGCAAAAGAAACAAAAGAGACTATAGCAAAAATCAACAAAGTCAAAAGCTGGTTCTTTGAGAAGATAAATAAAATTGACAAACCATTAGCCAAACTCATCAAGAAACAAAGGGAGAAAAATCAAATCAATAAAGTTAGAAATGAAAATAGAGAGATCACAACAGACAACACAGAAATACAAAGGATCATAGACACTACTATCAGCAATGATATGCCAATAAAATGGGCAACTTGGAAGAAATGGACAAATTCTTAGGAAAGTACAACTTTCCAAAACTGACCCAGGAAGAAATAGAAAATCATAACAGACTGATCACAAGCACAGAAATCAAAACCATAATGAGAAATCTTCCAAAAAGCAAAGCCCAGGACCAGACGGCTTCGCAACTGAATTCTACCAAAAATTTAGAGAAGCACTAACACCTATCCTGCTCAAACTCTTCCAGAAATTTGCAGAGGAATGTAAACTTCCAAACTCATTCTATGAGGCCACCATCACCCTAATACCAAAACCTGACAAAGATGCCACCAAAAAAAAAAAA